>SNQJ01S0192748.1:0-17833 GCA_010110895.2 Picea sitchensis | reverse complement strand
CACCACGATATATATCAAACATACACTTGCATAAAAGGATACTTAAGACACAATTGTTAGATGCAAGTAAATTCAAATTTGCTTCCAAGTAAATGAGTGAAAAAGAATGTGAAGCATATGGCTTTTCAAAATGTGTAAATGAGACCAGTGCCTTAAAGGTATCGTGGGAAATGTAGATCACATATTTTATTAAGGTAAATTAATGGTACATTAATGAAAGGTTGTGTGGCCTCTTTAGATGATACTTCTTTGTTTGGAAACTTGCAGAGAACTTCTTTGAATATATATAATGATTAATATATATATATATATATATATATATGAACTCTTCTTTAAATAATCTCCTTTTTACCTTTTTATATTGGAGTGGTTGACTTTATTTATTTTTCCACTACAATTTTTATAATCCTTTTTATACTTTATAAATCCCTTTTATACTCTTGACTATTTCTTAGCGGCGGTTAGGGCTCAACAAACACGACCCTAAGTTTTGTGAAATACTTATTTAGAGGTAAATACACACATATATATATTATATGGTATAGAATACCATGGGCTAATGGTTTTCCAAAACCATGGGATGGTAAATCTCCAAAGGTAAAATAAAATATTTACTTTTCCTCTTCTTTGAAACTTTTTCTCACTTTTTAAATGAAAATTAACTTAAATAATGCCAAATATAGAATATTTCCTTCAAAATTNAATGGTTTTCCAAAACCATGGGATGGTAAATCTCCAAAGGTAAAATAAAATATTTACTTTTCCTCTTCTTTGAAACTTTTTCTCACTTTTTAAATGAAAATTAACTTAAATAATGCCAAATATAGAATATTTCCTTCAAAATTTTTGCGTGCACTTATACTTCTTCACGTACACCTTAAGATTTTTTTTTTTTTCTCCACTTATTTTTTTTTTGTGCAGAACGACTTTTTTACTTTCGTTGAAATGTGTAGAATATTCGATTTATAAATGACCAATGGCCAATATGAGGTCAAAGACCTGATTTTAGAGAAAATCTATTTGTGGCCAAAATTTGGATCGAGACGAAGCTCTGATACCACTCAGGCGAACAAAGTTCATCATGCACAAATAATCCAAAATATCTGGAATATAGTAATCAAATCCATACACACAAATATATATATATAAGAGTGAATAGTAATATGATTACAAATGAGAATGAGGGCTCATTTATATACCCATACATGTGTGTCCTTAACCAATAGTCATGTCCTTTCCTTATTAATAATAATTATTTATTAATTATCATGTTATTAATATCTATTTTATATGTATATTTATGTTCATAACATTGATATAACTATTTACTACATCAATGATGATAAAAAACACAATAAATTAGAATATTCAATCCACATAAAATAAAAGTTTAGAAGTTAGAACCATAAATTGCAGTTTTCTCAACGAGTCATTTGATGTCATCAAAACCAAAATGCATTACATAGATACTAAATCATTGATACATAGATGGGAATGCCAATGTCAAATACAAAAAAGGGTAGATACTAAAACCTAACTTTTCATTGTTGTTAGTCATCCTAGTACATGTCAATATCCCCACCACTATCACTTCTAGGACTGCTAAGTCAAACTCTCTTGTGTAATAGTTTTGTTAGGACTGTTAAGTCTCTTACTCGCATTTGTTTCCATAGTTGGTGTTTGTGCTAATTGAGCATAGTATAAATCTAAGTTCGATCTCATCCCTTTGCTTTCCTAATATTCTTAAAAATGTTTCCCTAACCATTATTCTCACTAGAACTATTGTTAGCACATACCTTTGAAGAGAGTTGATGATATGAGTTTTTGGATTCAAATTCCGACAGAGAAGGTATGCACATGATAGAGAATCAACATATTGGATATGGGAACAAGAACATATTTTGGAGATTTGGCTATAATAAAATATGAAGGAAACATATGGACATAGAATCAACATATTGGATATGGGAACATTAGCATATTTTTCCTTAGGATCCATTTGGTTGTAATTATCTTCTTCATTATTTAAAGAAAATTGCATGACAAGGACCTAGGCAATCTCTTGAGTTTGTACACATACTTGGATCTCCAACTTCCTACAAATTGTATCAATTTTTTTATACGTCTGTACAAAATACAACTAATAATTTTATTTTCTAACCTACTAACCAACAACAATGATTGCTTCCAAGGCCCTAGGGATTGCGGACACTTACCTGGAAGTGGTTCGAGATACTATTATTAAATTGAAGAACCACCTAAATTTGGAGAACCTACCTATGATTATTGGGATAGTTTTCACCAAGAAAAAATCCATACTTCAGTTGTTAATGCTAAAGAATAAGCCACTTTGTTTTGAGTTTGATACTAATGGATACAATTGATTTAAGCATATACCATATATTTAATTACTTAACTCTAGAGGATGAAATCGTTGTAGGATATTATAAAGTTTAGAAAGTTAGGATATCTCTTTTATTTGCTGGTCGTTTATGCAAGACAAAAAGAAAATCGTACCTTTGATGAACACACATCTAAGAGTATGGATGTGATTAGATATTCCTGTATTTGAAACTTTAATAGTACAATAATAACTAGATTCAACCTAATTCTTATGAGATTATGTTGTTAAACCAAGTCGCTCCACCAATATCATCATCAACCTGCATACTAAGTGATATTAAGTCATTGAAAATTTTATATAAATGCATATGCCTCTCATTTATTCGGGGAGTCACTATAGTCAGTGGAGACATGCTCAGAGGGATTGAAAAGAAGTTCACACTACAATATGAAATTTGGGGTCCAAGGTTTTATCCATCAAACAATACATGAAACAATCTATATGCCCATGCTCTATAAGCTAGTTAGGTATATTATTGTTATAATTTAGTAAGTGGCCAGTCAAATGAACATGATCATGGATTTTTTTTTACAGGAAGCCAACTTACTAGTTCAAACTAGATGAATTTCCAACCTTGGCTTGCCATTAAACATAGTATTAAATCTAGATCTATTTTCTCAACTCTAGGTTGCCACAAAATGAGTATTAAATCTATATCCACCTAATATGAAAGGAATACATGTTTAAAATGATGGCATACTATGACCGGGCATAAAAAAAACCAATAAATATATTTGTTAATGTATATCTTGATGTCAACATACACAATTACAAACTTATCCATGTTTGGTTTTGACTAATATTGTTTGTAGAGCCATGATACTTTTGATTTCACGTAGATGTTTAATATTTACAACTACTTGTACACAATAGAAAAACCATTGTAAAATATGGATGTTAAGCCAAATAGTGCGTCTTTGTATGAAAATCACTTGTGTCATCGAACTACTGGCAAGCTATACTGTATATTTTAGTGTTCTAGTAGCTTGAACTCATTCTCTCAGGCCTTTGGTGCTGCCATGGCATCAAGGTAAATTATTATTTGTTTTTATTTTTTGTCGTATTTCCATCCTAGTAGATATTGTTCTCACTTTTTTCAAGAAGAAACATAAATTCAGGACATGTTGTACACTTAATAGTTGTAAATGCAAAGTAGTAAGACTCTTTTACAAGACTTGGTAAAATTGGATACTGCATTTGTATCATGTTATTCACCCCCGATATAGTATTATGGTTTTTGAGTTCATTTCTTCTTGTTATGTTTCAATTTCCCTGTCCAAGAATGTAAATTCTAATAAAAACATGAAATCCTATGTATAGAATGTAAACAATTTTGTAAAAATAGGTCTTTGTTTATTTTTGTATGCTAGTTCAAATCTCAATATGAAACTACTATACTTATCTTCAATAGAGCTAATCTCTTATATATGAAAATGGGTTCAAATACAGACTTGAGATCAACATATTTTTGGGTCTATTACAACTTTCAAGGCCCTGAGGATTATGGCTGATGTGGGTTGGGCAAGATAGTGAGAACATGGTAGAGTTAAAAGATTTACATATTCTTATTAAGTTAGTTGGATAAAGGGGTATTTGAAATATTTAGATATATGGGGATTAAAATCTAGTGGTTCCTTGGTGACTAACGTATTTCTTGATTTAGGTAAAGAAGATCCATTACCGGCATCCATTACCACCATGATCCATTACCACCGTGGTGACTAACTTATTTCATGATTTAGGCAATCCAACAATGAAATCCATAGAAATATATGTCCAAATAGTAGGTGGAAGCGAAAGTGGTTGAAGTCTGCCAGGAGTTTTGACAATGTTTCCCTGATTGTGTTGATAGGTATCACATTTGGCCACAAAGGTGTGGATGTCTTGTTTCATACCTTCCCAAAAAAATGAACGTTTGACCCATTCACAAGTTTGGTAAAATTTGACACAAGTTTGGTAAAATCTGAATGGCTAGTTGTAGGTGAACCATGAAACTCAGAGGGCACTGTATATTTAAGGGTTGACTATTTTCTTAAATACATGTGACCTTTATAATGAATCTCTTCATTGTACCAAGAGTGCCTTGGAGAAGCTTGAGGATATTGTTGCATTTTTTGGATTAGGCTGGAAATTCTTGGGTCTTTCCACCATTCCTGAAGACCAACCTAAATCTAGTCTGTGACAATGAATGAGAGAGAAAAGAGGGACCCTTCTTCATATTTCCTGGAATTGATATCAACCCCCACATTTCCTTTTCCTTTCTTGTAGATGATCTCATAATCATATAAAAATAGCTTGGTCACCCATTTTTGTTGCTTCGGGGAGAAAATTTGTTGTTCCAAGAAATACTTGAGGCTTTGATGATTCATTTTAATTTGGAAGTGCTGCCCCAATAGATAAGGACATTAGAGATCCAATGCATGCAAAATAGCCAACATTTATTTTTCATAGGTTGATTGGCCCAAATGTCTCTCCGACAACAGTTTATAGGTGAAAGACAAAGGTTAGCCATATTACATGAGGACTACCTTGATTCCTCTCCCTAGCACATCACATTGTAGAACACTAGTCTTGGTGAAGTTAGGTAGTGTCAGAACAAGAGTAGTGCACATAGATTTTTTCAAGTCTTGGAAGGATTGGTTAGCTACTGGAGTCCAACTAAAAGCATTCTTTTTAAGGAGAGCTATGAGGGGACCCACAATTTTTCCATAATTCTTAACAAACTTGTGATAGTATCATGTTAAACCTAGAAAACTACACAAACTTTTAAGAGTTTTTAGGCGAGGCCATTTCCGCATAACTTCAATTTTCTTAGGATCCATCCTTACACCATCCTTTCCAACAATATGACCCGAGTACTCAACTTCAGAGGCACCAAAAGCACATTTAGACAGTTTGAGAATGAGTTTGTGCTTGGAGAGGAGATGGAGAACTTGATCTACATGGGTGAGATGGGGTTGCCAAGTTTTACTATATATGAGAATATCATCAAAGAAAACCAACACAAAGTGACAGAGGAAAGAATGAAAGACATGATTCATGAGGCTTTGAAAAGTGGAGGGGGAATTACAGATACCAAAGGGCATGACCAAGAACTCATAGTGACCCTCATGAGTGTGAAATGCAGTCTTGGGAATTTCTTCCTCTTTCATACATATCTTGTGGTAGCCAGAATGTAGTTCAAGTTTAGTAAAGTATTGAGCCCCGCTTAGTTAATCTAGAAGGTCATCCATGACAAGAATGATAAATTTTTCCTTGATGTCAAGTTGTTTGAGGGCATGGAAAAAAAGACACATGTTCCAAGTGCCTTGTTTCTTAAGGAGCATGACTACAAGAGAAGAATAGGGGATGGTACCGAGATGGATAACACCCACTTCTAGCAACTATTGGAAATTTTTATCAATTTCATTTTTCTAAGCAAAGGGATGACGATAAGGGAGAACATTGGGATTAAAGGAATGGAATAGTCATGGTCTCTGTTGGAGGGAGGAAGGCCCCAGGTAGCTTGGAAAACAATGTGGTGTTGGGAAAGGATATATTGGAGGCGAGGGTGCAGAGAGGGTGTATTAACTACTTGAATGGAATGGAGTAGGAAAATGATGCTAGAATGATGTTTTTTGAGTAATTTTTCCATGCGATGGGAACTGATTGATATCTGGAGAGCCTACTGTAATTCCTTGGAATTTATAATGCAGTTCCTCATGTTGGAATTGCATGGTTAAATTGTTAAAATCCATGGTGATGGGGATGAGAGTGTGTATCCATTCAAAACCATTCACATTGTCACAACCACCCATGTCAATAGAAAACATGTGAGATTTTAAGTGATACCGACCAATTTGTAGGTGCGCATTTTCACAATTCTCCCCACATTTCATGGAACCACCATTGACAATCATAATTCTAAAATTGTTGACTACATGGATAAAAATTGATTTCTTGGACAATGCAATGATGAATGAAATTATGAGTTCTTCCACTATCAACTAGGATGATGACTTTACTTTGCTTAGTGAAACTAATTAACTTGAGGGTTTTGGGAGAAAAAACTATAGTGAGAGCATTCAACGGAATTAGTGGTTCAAATTCGGGAGGATTAGAGAGTGGCATAAGATCATTTTCTTGGGGTAGCACTTCCTCATGTGAAACATCAACATTTTCATTAGAAACATCCTTTGAAATGGCCATAAAATGTTTATGTTCTTTACACTTGTGCCCTGGAAAGTATTTATCATCAAAATTACATAAAATACCATGGGGTTGGGGTTCAACCATTTCTTCCCATGTTAATTTATCAATCTTGAGCAGAGTGGACTAAGGGGAAGGATTGGGGGGTCTAGGGTGACGAATAAAATAGGGTTTTCTACTATGGGAAAAGATGATCTATTGTGCCTCCTTAGCACACTTAGTTTCTTCCAACCAAGTATAGGGGCTAGCCATGATGACTTGGGCTCGGATTTCATCCTTGAGGCCACTAACAAATCTTTCCTTAAAGAAGGAATTTGCCATTCCCTCCATTCTAAAATCCAAGTGCTCAAATTCAATGATAAAATATTCCATTGTTCCATTTCAACTTGGTCAAATGACCTAGATTGTGGGTGTCTGTGCCAAAGTCTTTATACATATCAACAAAAAACTTTTTCCAAGAAACATACCCTTGGTGTGAATTTATACACCATTTCCACCATTGCATAATTTCGGATCCAAATAGAGAACATCGTAACGAATGTTGGTCAACTCGTCAATAATTCCATTTAGGGAAAAACAATGTTCCATTTGAGTGAGCCAAACTGTTGGATCCAAGCCATCAAATTTGTTCACCTCAACTCTGGGAAGACGAGGTTCATGATGTAGGGAGTTGGAATGAGAGTGAAAAGGATGGGAGGAGTCAACACCTTCAATGTGGAGGGGTGGGTTAGAGGAGGAAGGACCCTTGGATCAGTTCATGAATTGTTTGAGAGTGGAGTGGAGTTCATCGATTTGGCTATTGAGTTATTCCTGGAGGTAGTCCACTTTGGCAGATCAACAACAAAATGTTAGAATTTAGTTTCTATATGGTTTCTTCTTGTTGAGTGGGATCCATTTGGGGATGAGGGGTGGGTCCATGGACAAAAAATAAGATAAGTGATATATACCATTGTGATCAAGGAAACTAGAGGCAACCATTGGAGTAAATGGGAAACAAGGGTCTTGGGAAGGGGATGGGTCCACAAGAAAAAAATGATTAAAAATGATAGGTATCACGATGATCAGAGTGAAAAGTGGAATCTGAAGGGTTAGGTCTCAAATAAGAGTGCGGGAAGGACCCACACATTTTTTTTTACTCCTGCAGAGTTATACTTTGACCTAAATAATACTACAATGTCGAAATGACCAAAGTCTTAATAGGAAAAATGTGTAGTAATTTATCAACCAGAATGTAGGAGGTAAGGTTGCAAAGACAAAATAACCTTTCTATTCCTTGTCTAGTATGTTCCCCCCAGTTAGGGTTTTCAAGGTGCCTATGAAAAAGGGTTTTCTGTGTGTAATATGTCTCTGATATATATCCAGGGTTGAACAATAATACTCGACCAAATATCTTAGGGAACTGACTAACGAGGCTCAAATGTACCCTTAGCCATTATACTTGATTACTCAAGCACTAGAGAGTATTTTCCTGAGTGTTGTTCTCAGTGGATATACAAAATCTAGGGATTTGATTGGTTGATCTAGGGATGGTTTCAGGATACGTAGGGGGCTCCCGATATACCCAGTGGCATGTGTGCGTGATGGTAGTCTATAGATTATGTCTGATGTAGTACTACTCGAATGGTACCAACATGGTTTATAGAGGTTCCAATAGGGAGAGAAATAGTTTCAAGTATCCCCATGAAACCTTCTATATTTCCTGCATGTAGTCTTCCCAACTGCAATTTTACCCTCTGAATGATAGATCTTTGTTCTTTAAAGATGTCAACAATACACGTCTCTAACCTGAAAAAAATTAACCCACAATTCCTTCTTAGGAAAGTGCTCTGATACCACTTGTTAGGTACCATATCTATTATATTAAGAATAAAATAGAAATACTGCAAAAAATTCCAACTAAACAACAAAATGTGGAGAACCACAACAAAAAAAATGTTAGATTTGTTGATAGAAATAAATATTCGCTTACCTCTTTGAGGGGGAAACCCCCAGCAGAGAAGCGCTCTATTACAATAATTCTCAATACAAAGATTTATCATTCCTTCTACTCCTATTTATACTAAATCTATCTTAAAAAGAACAATCTAGAGGAAGATCTTTCTAGAAGCGAAAGATTTTATTAAATATTCTTACATTAGACCTATTCACATTATTAACTAGGCCTTATTTACTAATATTGACCTTTATTACATGGAAAATATATTATTCTACCTATGTGAGGGGTTAGGGAGGTTAGGTCCCTAACACAATGGCACTGCATCACATAATTCTTTGTCTTCATAAGGAGCAATTCTGAAGTCAACACTTGACAAGGTTGATTTACAAGAACACTAATCAAGGTTCTCCTCAACATAATATTCTCTTCCATCTCTGCTTCAACGTCTTTTGTCAAGGAATCTTATTCTTCTCCTTATTGGGCCACCATCACCATTTTGGGGTTTCAAGGGTAGTTTATATCCCTACAAGGTTCACTACATATAAAGAACCCCAAAGGTTTCCAACTTCCATAAAATGGTTATCCTCATCCTCTACCTCTAAAGCCTCCCTTTCCTTGGAAGTTAGTATTAACATTACTCTCTATTTCTTCTTTATTGGTAAGTTTAGAGGAACTTCCTCTTCCTTTACTCAAATCACTTCCACCCCATTTGATTGTTTCTTTACCCCACCTATTAATTGTTTCCTCTACTTGCAAGGCCAATTGATATGCTTCAACCATAATGCCCACTTTGAGTAGGGTTAGCTCATCTTGGACTTGAAATCTAATACCATCAATGTATCTTGTTGTTGCATTCTCATCATCTTCTTGCAAACTAGTGTTGATTTGTAGTGACAAATTTATTTAGTGTAAGTTGGTATGGATAACTCCTATTTTAGATTTTAAAACCCTTAAAAATTGTTTATAATACGAGGGTATAAACTTAGATCTCAATTTTCTTAGCATCTTTGTCCACATTGTAATTTATTTTGATTTTCTGTTTCCCTTGTCTTATCCTAACATTTTTGAGGTTCTCCCATCATATAGAAGTATGAGACTTGATTTTTTATGCTGCAACTTTGACCCATTTGTGGGCTAGTTTCCTCAATTCCTTCCATCTCATAGTATTTATCTAACTCTTGAATCCAATCCACGAACACTTATGGATTTAATTCACCTTTAAAATCCATGAATTTAACTTTAAATTTATCTCCTTGTTTTCTTATATCTTCAATAATCCTCTCCATGGGATCCATGGCTCCAACACAACCCCTTTGAATTTATGGTTCTTCCTCGGAATCCTCATGATGAAACCTAGTCTCAAGGGCCTCTAACCATATGATTAATTCCTCCTCTACATTTTCTCTCTGTCTTTCATTCCTTCTACCTCTTCTTCTTTAGTTCACATGGGCTCCCCTTTGGTCCATTGTGGTTTTCCCTAATACCAAACCAGTGCAGAGAGCCCAAGTATGTCATAACTCTATTTTCTCAGATCATCTCAAGTGTAGACACACACTTTATTCCCATATTAATAAATCAAATAATAACAACCAAGGAAATTTCCTATTAACAACGAGAACCCATCAACATAGACACTCCCTTATCCAACAAAAACATCAAGCTACAACATAAAACTCACTATCTTATAGAAAATCATTGATCTCTCTACATGGATAAAAAAAACTACAACATTACATCCTCAGAGCATGTAGGTCTTTATTCTTCCAAAGCAAGAAGTCTCTACTTAAAAATACTTACCTGCTCTTTTATTTCCTAGAAAAAGGTGGAGTAATTAAACAAAAGGCTATTTTTTAAGTAAAACAAAGCCCTAAAACTACTTATTGAGTAGAAAAAAAATCAAACCACTAAAATGTGGAATAATTATGTTAATTAAGAGGCTCCACATCACAAAGTATATGAAGTATGTTTGCGTACTAAAGTTTCCAAATGGAATTCCTTGTGGCAATACCTATTTATCTCGACTTCTACTCAAAAATTGGTGAAGTATGTTTGGATTCACGTTCAAGATGAAGTTTATAAATGAAATTCCCTAGGGAAATACATATTTATCTTAGATTCCATTCAAAAATACCATTTTATTAATGAAGTGGCTAGAGAAAAATCCAAGAGACGAGAGTTCTTTAAAAAGAACTCCATTTTTTTTTACCAAAATTCTCGAAATAGGGGAGGCTTTATTGTTAAATGGGTGCCCCTTTGGTACTTGCATAAAGAATTGAGTTTATGAACAAAGAGATTTGTATTGGTCCAGTCAACCTAAAGTCATCCATGGAATAACACATTGCATTGCAATGTGTTATATTATAACACATTGCATTGTTTAGTGAAAGGGTAATGAGTATTGGTTCCTGAAAGTTGGGGGAATGATGGGTACATGAGAAGTGTATCAGGTAAAAGAGATGTCAGTGAATGAAGGGTACGTGAGCAGATCGTTGTTTTTCGAGTCTAGTTCTGACTGTCTCTGTGTGGAGTTTGTTAGTTTGGGAGTTGTGCCTTCTCTGCGGATGTCACCTCTTATCGGGCCGTGATATGTGCTCCTTGGAAATATTTCATATGGTAGGCATCAACAACTCAACTAATCTTTCTTGTAATCATGTTGTATAACACATTCTAGTTTATGTTGAAAATAATATTTATGGGTAGTTTGGAATAAATTCCCTGCACTCACTAAACCATGAAAAACAATATGATATAAATTCCCTATAACCTCTTTGGACTTTCACTTGTGGATAGTTGTTGAACTTTTTAAATATATTTTAGCTAGTCACCAAAAATTTAATGTATATGGTTGTAGTGGGTAAGATATTCTATGTTGCATGAGTTTCCGAAACGTGGGAACGTTGGGAACGTGGATACAGTGTTCGGAACGAGTAGAAGTTTCCCTCAAGTTTATAGAAAACTTGAATTTGGGAGTGGCAATAATATTTATTAAAAAAATATAAAAAATATTTTAGATTACAATGATACTTTAGAATACAATGTATAGATATATTGATACATTTTAAATCTTATTTCAATAAAATTGAAGTTGAATCAAGGACAATGTTTCTCTTATTGCAACAACTACAATATTAAAATTACTAATTTAATTAGTGTTAATAATTATATGAATATATTTAACACAATAATAAAAATTTAATATCCACAAATATTCCATTAGAAAATGAAAAACAAAATTGAAAATACATACATACAGTTTTAACATCTTTTTAGAATTAAACTTTACATATATAAACTTTAAACATCTTTGTAAATTTGAAACATTATTCTTTTTTTATTGAAAAAAACAAAATAGTACTACTCTTCTAATATGAAAATACTATAATGATATGCTTGGTTGATAGCAAATGTTTGCCGTCGTGGATAGGGTATTGATTTATTCAATTTTCATGTTTAGTTTGATCTTGAAGGAAACATAAATGCATTAAAAGTTTTTCATATCCACAACTATAAAGTGAGTATTATTAAGTTTTTTTACTTTACTAATTTTTGAAATAATATTTACCTGTAGTTTAGTCTTAGTTTTATAGTGATATTTTGAATAAATATAATGAAAATATTTGTAAGAAATTATGTATTTGTAATAAAGGAATAAATATATTTACATTTTAATTTAATACAATTTTAATTTAAAGCTATTCTTTTAGGATACTGGTTCCCAAGCTCCCATTTATTTGATGTTGAAGCTTCCAAGTTCCCAAAAGAGTTCCCAGCCAATTGGGGAGGTTCCCAACTAGTTCCCAAGCTCCCAGAACTTTCGGAGCTTGGGAACTAGATGTTAAAAATGGCGCGAGCGGTTCCGTGCAACATTGAAGATATTTGATAGCTTTGTTTTTTGCACGTAGTGGAGATGTGTTCATATTTAGAAAAAAAAGAAGTAGAGAGTATTAGTGAAGAAGAAGAAAAATATATTGTGCAACAACAATGAATGTAATATAACTTTTCTTGCAAAATAAATCTGGTTTTTACTTGCATCTACAAAAGTCTAAAATATTTTATTTTATACTTTGTTTTGTCGTGTATTTCTTCCACTCTCTATTTATTTTCCAACATATTGGTATCAAAGAAGGTTCTAGGAATTTTTTTGTGTTTATATTGTGGGTTTTTGAGATGGATAGTAGCAAAAACATGTGGCAACAAGTACCACAGTTTGATGAAAAAAATATGATGTCTGGTAAATAAAGATGAAGACCATTTTTTGCTCTCAAGTGTTGTGGGAGATTGTTAAAAATGGCTTGCTTGATCCTGCAGACTAGCTTGCATTCAAGGCAGTCACTCAAGATGAGAAGAACATACTGAAGGAGAACATGAAGAAGGATGCAAGGATCTTTATTTTATACAAACAGTGATGGGAGACTCCATTTTTTGAAGGACAGTAGAAGCTACAAAATCCAATCAAGCATGGAAGAATTTTCAAAATGCATACCAATGGAGAAGTAAGGTAAAGCTTGTCACATTACAATTGTTAAGAAGAGATATTGAAAATTTTCAAATGAAGGAGTTTGAGTCACTGAATGATTTATTTACTCTCACTATAAGCTTGGTTAACCAAATTAGAACTAATGTATACACTCTTGAGGATCAAAGAGTCATAGAAAAAACCTTGAGAAGTATTCCTCCCATATTTGATCCTATTGTTGTAGAAATACAAGATTCAAATCATTTAATTCAAATGTGTCTTGTTGAGCTTATGGGTTCCTTGAAAATCCATGAAAAAAAGATGAATAGATCAACTACTGTCTCTTTTGAGAAAGCTTTTAGATCTCAAATTTTAGTTAGAGGAAGAGGAAGATCATACAACAATAGAATTGTTGCTCGAGGAAGTGGAAGTGAAAGTCTCAACAACAACCATGAAAGAGGATGAAGTAGTCTTTCAGAAACACATGGAAGAGGAAGGAGCAACATTAATTCACATGGAAGCTTTTCACAAAGGTGTGACAAATCCAATGTCATTATTGTAAAAATGTTGGACATTATGAATTTAATTGTAGAAAAAAAAAACATGATATGTATCAACAAAATGCAAATTTCATTAAGAGGGAAGAAATTGAAAGTGAAAATAAAGAAAACATATTTATCATTTTCAATGTAGCAAGAGAAAGTAATAAGGATGTTTGGTAATTAGATAGTGGTTGTAGCAACCACATGAGTGGAAACAAAGAAATGTTTTATAGAATTGATGAGTCAATGAAATATGGGGTGAGAATGGGAAATAACAACAAAGTGCAAGTCATGGGTAAATGATGCATCTCCATTTGCACCAAGAAAGGTAACATTAAACAAATCCAAGATGTATATTATGTTCCCGGTTTAAAACATAACCTCATTAGTGTTGGACAATTATTTCAAAAGGGATATAGGGTTATGTTTGAGAATCAAGAATGCATTATTTCTTATAGAAATGGTAGTGATAGTGAAATTACAACAGTCAATATGAAAAACACAAGAATGTTTCCTTTAACCATGAAGAATGAATTTTTAGTTGCATTCCAAGTTGATACAATAGACCAATATAGGTTTTGGAATATAAGATATGGTCACTTGAGCTTCAATGGGTTGAATTTGTTGTATAAGAAGGAGATGGTAATAGGACTACCTTTTATTGCACAACCTACTAAAATATGTGAGGGATTCTTTTTGGGAAAACAACATAGAAATTTTTTCCCTCTAGTAAATCATGGAGAGAAATAGCTCCACTTGAGTTGATTCATTCACACATGTTTGGTCCTATGAAAACCTCTCTCTTCACAAAAGTCAATATTTTATAACAGTAATAGATGATTTCAGTAGAAAAACATGGGTCTATTTTTTAAACTATAAATCTGATGCCTTCAAGATCTTCAAGCAATTCAAGGCCCTATTTGAAAAATAGAGTGGACCCTGCCTAAAGATCTTAAGCATTGACAAAGGAGGAGAATACATATCAAACGAATTTCTAAACTTTTGCAAAGAACATGGAATCAAGAAGTAATTTACAACAAGGTATACACCCTAATAGAATGGCGTGGCAGAAAGAAAAAATAGAACCATTTAGGAAAATGATAGGAGCATTTTAAAGGCTAAATGATTGTCGAATGAATTTTGGGGTGAAGCAGTAGCAACTGCAATTTATTTGTTGAATAAATGTCCCATGGAAAGTGTTTGTAACATGATTTCACAAGAGACATGTAGCAAGAAATTTGTTGAACTCTTGGGAGTTTTTGGTTGTGTGGCATTTGCACATATACCCAAATAAAGAACACAAAAATGAGATGATAAGGGAGAACAATGTATTTTTATTTGTTATAGTGAGGAATCAAAGGAATATAAATTATACAATCCTAAAATAAATGAGTGAATAATCAATAGAGATCTGATCTTTCTTGAAGATGAAGCATAGAATGATAAACAAGGAACAACACAAGATGCTGGGGTATCCATACCTCCTATGGATTTATCAAATGACACACAAGGTATTACCACAACGATACTTCAAAGCATTCACATACAACATGGAACACAAGGTGTCACCCAAGTGACATCTCCATATGATAATAAGGAATTGGTAAATTTTTCATTATTTTCGGAATCCGATCCTATTTACTTTGAAGATGTGGTAAAAGAGATAAAATGGTGTGATGCCATGGATGAAGAAATGCAAGCAATTGAGAAAAATTAGACATGGGAACTAGTAAACCGTCTAACGTGAAAACAATTTATTGGTGTGAAGTAGGTTTATAAAGCCAATAATGATGTATAAGGCATAATTGAAAGACACAAAGCACAACTTGTGTTCAAAGGGTATAAACAACATGGAAGAGATTATAATGAAACATGAGAGTTGTATTGGAAACAAAAACTCAACATACATGGAAATTTCATCAGATGGATGTAAAATCATCTTTTCTCAATGGAGTGTTAAAGGAAGAAGTATATGTTGAACAACACCCAGGTTTTGAAACCCCGGGACTTGAGAAGAAAGTGTATAAGTTGAAGAAAGCATTGCTGGTTTTAGTAAAAGAAGCAGTGAGCCAAAACTTTACATCAAAGTCAACAATCAAGGTGGAATTCTAGTTATTTGATTATATGTAGATGATCTTACATCTCAAAACAACTATGCAAGGGATATCTTGAAGAGATTTAAGATGTTGAATAGTAAGCCAATGCTGACACCAACAAAGATTATTACAATAGCAATGTGGATCCAACAATTTATAAAAGAATGGTTGAATGTATTATGTATCTAACAACTATAAGACCTGATATCATGTATGCAGTAAGTTTAATCTCTAGGTTTATGGAGACTCCAAAGGAAACACACTTGCAAGCATGTAAGAGAATTTTAAGGTATGTAAATGGCATCAAAAACCATGGAATCTTGTATATTGTAGCAAATAACTTTGAATTAGCTGGGTAAACTGATAGTGATTGGAGAGGAAATATAAATGATCAAAATAACATATCTAGATATGTGTTCCAAATTGTATCACTAGCTATTTCATGGGTTTCAAAGAAAAAACCCATTGTGTCACTTTCCACAATAGAAATAGAGTATGCAGCAAACACAATAGCTTATCAAGATGCATGGTTAAGTAAGATACTATTAAATTTGAATCAAGAAATACTTGCAAACATATTCAGTAAGGGGACTCATCTACCTCAAACACTTGAATGATACCTCAATTATCACTTCAATCTTGCAAACCAACAAACACTTGAATGATACCTCAAGTATTAGTTCATTCTTGCAATCCTAAAGTTTTTTTGCCGCCATCACTCATGGGGTTATTATCAGTTTAGGAAGTGAAGATACCCATTATCAATTTAGGAAGTCAAACTTAAGGGGCAGTGTTCAAAATAAACTTGATAGACAGTCTGGAATAAATGCCCTGCACTCACCAAACCATGAACAACAATCTGACTATAGCCTCTTTTGACTTTCACTCACTAATCTGTGGAATCTCTTTAATATATTTTAGCTAATCACCAGAAGTTAATGAGTAGCAGCATTGAATGTAATAGAACTCTGTTTACAAAATAAATCTGATTTTTTGTTGCACCTACAGAACTCTGAAATAATTTTGTTTTATACTGTGTTTTGTCGTGTTTTTCTTCCACTCTCTGTTCTTTTTCCTACAGTTTATTTCCCTATGGCGGTTTTTCCAGTTCAAAAGCTTTCTGTTTCTTTTCCAACAGTTTATTTTCCTATGGCGGTTTTTGCCGTTCAAAAGCTTTGCACTGTTTGTTATTGTATGTGCGTTATGTTGTTTTTGCCATTTTGGTTTTATAAACGATCATCGCAGTAAACGCCACTTGTTTTTACAAATTCAGAAACCAAGCAGAAGTGAAACTTGTGTTTACAAATTCAGAAACTAAGCAGAAGATTGTAATCTGTATTTATGTGACTCTAAAAAAATATTTTATTTACTATAAGAAGACAGATACCATGTCAGCTATTATAATATTCACGAGTCTGAGTACAAATATAGAACCAAAATACATTGGATCTCATATTATAAATATGAGCCTGTAGCTTCTAGGTGACATTTAAGGGCTCTGCCGGTCGACCATGTTGACCATATTCATCCACTGGGCTGTCAACCATCTGCAATATTGTATCAACCACTGATATCTTTCCAATAGAGTCAAGTATCGTAGCTGTGCATCGTTGAGTTGTAGTCGTACGTCCTGGAATTCATTCGCCATCTCTGTGAGAGGTCGAAAACACGCTGCCCACCTTGGGTTATCTAAGTCTGGTGGATCTCCATTTTCGAGAAATAGGCGTATCAACTCCGAATTCAAGGCCTCTCCTGCACTTGTGAAACATTTTTATTTAATCGTAGATTTTGTGTGCGCTATATTGAGTCAAGCCAAAGCCAAAGCTGTAGAATTATGGATATGACCATACATACCTCTCTCGGCGTCCAATTCAGCTCTTTGTTGCGGAATACCCTCGTAGTCTAATTCACGACTGTCGGCTCTGCTCTGCCTCGGCACGCGTGGTGGCGGCTGCGGCGGGCCGGGTGGATCTTGATCCCCTCTCTTCATGGCCCTAGGTAAGTCTCGATCACTGTCTACTGCTCAAACTGAAACTGTAGGGTTCAACGCTCCAACCTTCACTGTACTTTTGGTTTTCCACTCTCACGCTGAAATACAATAAATAATGTGCGTGAGCAACGATATTAGCGCTTACCCTAAATTTATAATTGAGTTATGTGTGAGGCTGTCAGTATGTTTTATACTGATTAGAGACTTGATACTTGATGAAA
>SNQJ01S0192746.1:14819-27394 GCA_010110895.2 Picea sitchensis | reverse complement strand
GAATAGGTGGGTGGCCACCAATATTGACCTGGATCACTCAAGTACCTAGTCAACAAGCCAATGTCAGGGTGGAGAATCTGTAGATGGTTATTTTTATTTCAAGAATTTGATTTTGAAGTGATAGTCAAACCAGGGAAGCTATAGAAGGGATGAGATGCCCCTAAGACCATAAGTAACCTTACATGTATTTGACAAATGGGCTATAGAATTTTTCAGACCAATTCACCCACCAACAAGAAGGTCATGAGCTAGATACATCATTACTGCGACATAATACTTAACAATATGGGTAGAATTAGAACCAATCAAATATTGTAGTGCAGAGACAACACCACACTTCTTGTTTGAGAAAGTGATCACTAGATTTGGATGTCCAAGGATTTTGATGAGTGACCAAGGTACTCACTTCATCAAAAATACTATCAAGGATATGACTGAGGAGTTTGAATTTTATCATCATAAGAGTACACCATACCACCCTCAAGAAAATGGAATAGTAGAAGCCTTCAACAAGATCTTGGAGAATGCCTTGACAAATATTTTCAATGTAAACATGGATGATTGGGATTTGAAGATACCAACAATATTATGGGCATACAAGACTACATGCAAAAACTTGACAGGACAGACACCATTTAGGATGGTTTATATACAGGAAGCAGTGGTACCAATGGAATTTATGGCACCTAGTTTGTGCATCGCAACCATTACTAACATGACAGAATGAGGCACAGTAAAAGAAAGGCTAAGTCAACTCATGGAAATGGAAGAGTATAGGATCCTGACAGGATTTCACCAAGAAGTACAAAAAGCCATAGACAAAGCTTGGCATGACAGACATATCAAGAAGAAAATTTTCAAGCAAGGAGACTTAGTCTTTCTCTATAACAAAAAAATATTTCAACATCCAGGTAAATTTAGAATGCATTGGATAAGGTCATATGAAGTCCAACATGTCACAGATGGAGGATGTGTGGGACTAAAGGATTTAGCAGGAATTGAATTAAAGGGAATGATCAATGGGAGTCGACTGAAGTTGTATAGGGACATTCGACCTCACCAAGTATAAACACAGACAATGTAATAAGGAAAGTATGTATATAGTGTACTATAGTAGATACTAGATAGAAAAAGACAAAAGCAAATAAAAAGATAAAAAGAAAGAAAAACAAATACAAAAATACAAACCACAGAATATAAAAAAACACATAAAAAGTCATGTGAAGGAGTTACCACGCTAGATATCAGAATACAACGCGTAGTAAAAATAAAAGTTAGCACGCATGTACACAAAAATGAAAAATGACCGCGAAAATGTCTATTAAGGGTAGAAAGTGCACAATTATTCAACACTTAGCGAATTTAGAGCTCAGAGTGATTCAAATTATCCGTGCCCTAATTTCAAAATCGTCACCGTAGCCAACGAAGTTTACGATAGTCACGCAGGAAGGCTTCACCGAAGCTGGGGTTGTTTGACCAGTTCATTCGGGTCACCTGACAAGGTCAAAGGCACAAGGAAATGATACAACCTACGACCATAGTCGAGCTCGAGGACGTGACCACCTCGGAGCTAGAGTCTAGTATCCTGAAACGAGTTGAGGAAGAGCTCCCGGAAACACAGTGAGGAGAGGTAGGGTGTAGCTCCAAGGCCGGGAATGAGGTTTGAAACCCTAACCCCGAGGAGAATACAAGACCAACTGACTTGGAGGAGCCAAGACCGTCCCAGTCAAAAGAAGAAGTCCATGTCAAGGACATAACAGACCGAACAGACTCACCTAGGAATGAGGGGGGAACAAAAGTTGTCGAGGTGGGAACATCCAGGGCGGGGTAGAAGAGAAAGACCCCCAAGAATCTAGATATTTCCTTACCTTTTATTCCAGATGTTGTAACAGATATTGAAAATTTCCGATATTACTTAGGCACTTTTGCCCAAATTTAAAAGCAGGATATGGTGGTGGCTTGGTTCCAGTTATGTTGTTGTCGTAGACAATTTTTCAGGTACTACAAGTTGGAAGCAACTATTGGATGGCATGGGCATGTCCTCCCACGCTAGATATGGAGCCTATAATTAGCACTGGTGTCCTCATTCTAGTATACACTACATTATTGATGGGATGCTCATTGTGTGTGTTGGTCCGAGCATTACTGGTATCGGTAGTGGGTCTTTTGGCATCTCAAAAATTCTTTTTGGGCATGCTCCACAGTATTTTCCATGCTCCCATGTCCTTTTTTTTGATATGACACCAACTGGCTGGATCTTGAACAGGAGGCATCGGATATCTATGTACTAGGGTTTCAAGAAATCGTTCCTCTGAAAGAGGGAAACGTCCTCGGCTCCAAAGACAAAGGTCCCACCATGAAATGGGACACTTTAATCTGCAAAACTCTGAACAAAATCCCATCAAGAAGTGTGGTTACTTCGAGAAGCTGTAGTGCCCCTTCGTCACCTGCAATACCTGCTTTAGTTCATTTGCGTAGAACAAGTTATCCTTTTCTTGCATCCAAATTTAATAGATCAGACAAATGGTCTGCAATATTTCCTTCTTCCTGCAGATCATTGTCGACAAACGCTGATGAGGCTGCATAGGCAGAAGTAGAGGTAGGGGAAGAACCCCTGCTAAACAAATGGTTCAAAGAATCACACGATATACAATGCTAAAATAGAGTGGAGAGTAAAAAAATGGTGAAGTAGAGAGGCGCATTGTATCTCAACTCTTGACATTGATGGATGGTATAAAATCTCGAGCTCATGTGATTTTCATGGGAGAAACAAATGGGCCTAACAACATTGATCCAACACTTAGAAGGTTTGGTAGGTTTGATCGTGAAATTGACATTGGGGTTCCAGATGAAGTTGGTCAACTGGAGGTTCTTCGCATCCACACAAAGAATATGAAGCTTGCTGAAGATGTTGATCTTGAACGTATTTCAAAGAATACACACGGTTATGTTGGGGCAGATCTTGCATCTCTTTGCACTGAGGCTGCACTACAATGTATTAGGGAAAAATTGTATGTCATCGACTTGGAAGAAGAAACAATTGATGCGGAAGTTCTGAATTCTATGGCTGTTACAAATGAACACTTTCAGGCTGCACTGGGCTCTAATAACCCTTCTGCCCTGCGTGAGATTGTTGTGGATGTGCCAAATATTTATTGGGAGGATATTGGGGGTCTGGAAAATTTCAAAAGAGAGCTTCACGAGACTGTGCAATATCCAGTGGAACATCCGAAGAAATTCGAGAAGTTTGGTATGTCTCCCTCTAAAGGTGTCCTTTCTATGGACCTCCTGGTTGTGGTAAGACACTTCTTGCAAAGGCCATTGCCAATGAGTGTCAGGCCAACTTCATCAGTGTGAAAGGTCCAAAGCTCTTGACAATGTAGTTTGGAGAAAGTGAAGCCACTGTGCGTGATATTTTTGATAAGGCCAGGTAGTCAACACCTCGTGTCCTTTTTTTTCATGAGCTTGATTTAATTGCTACCCAGCGTGGTAGTAGTGTGGTAGACTGATTTTGATATGAGAGATATTATTATGAAGGGTACATCCATAATCAGTAGGACGATTATTGATTATGATCGCGGTGTCTCAGTAATGAGCTTTTTAAGAGATTTGACATTGAAGAGGAAATTCATCTCCGAACTATGCATTCCGCAAAGTGCTTGTCCCAGCCTTGAAACTCTTAATATTTCAGAGAATATTCAGCTAATTCGGGTTGAAGGCCCTCCATCGACACTACTAAGTCTGAACCTGGAAGGTTGCTCAACATTGGAGACATTGATGGTTCATTCAAAAATTGTAAACCTTAAATTTGTCAACATAAACCGGTGTCATGACTTAGAAACCCTGGATGTTGAAGGTCTCAAATCATTGGAAGAGATTCGAGTGGACCAGTGTTGGAAGCTACAATGAATAGAAGCATTGATTCAACAAGAACAGTTGAATTGTCTCCATATCTCAACCGACGATGCAGTGATTTGGGATGGAATTTGTGAATTTTTTACATCGCCTCCTCAACTTGCAACTGCCACCTTTAGTTGAAAGGTCGATGGTGACATGATCAATGATGAGAAAATTGCAACATGGATCATTGATTTTGAGCATGTAATGATTCTGAACGCGCCTCATCTCTACACCTCTTTGCTGCTGAAAAATATCTTTTCATACGACGCCATATTAATGTGCTTCATCACCAGTAGTTCCACTCAGTCCTTCCGTGTTCGATTTAATCGGTCGGGTGATCTTTCCAACATTAATATATACCAAACTGCGGGTGAAGGCCGAAAGCTACATATGTTTATGTGGACAGAAGATTCAAAATTGTTTGAAGATGGATACACTGATGCCTATGTAAACTGTTCACGAGACGATGACAATGTGAATGAACCATGTTTAAAAAACGGATGGATTCTGATATTGAAAAGTAAAACCACAGCTTCCAAGTGTCAAGGAAGGAATGACGAGGTGTCAAAACAATTAGTAACGGTTCAAAGAGATGGCAGATGCGCCTGGAAGCCACATAATTCCATGAAGATGAACCGTTTCATATTCCTCTAAACAAAAAGAGTTTTATTTTAGATTTTTCTTTTAATAGACGGAGGATGTAACAGAGAAAAGGGGGGCGCGGGGGCGAGCTGGGGAATAAACCACTTGTGAAGAGGGGTTCCTGGGTATGCTGAGTTATTTTGTAAGCCAAGAATGAAATAATACATATGATATATTTACTTGAGACTGTGAGATTCATCACAGTTGATTATTTCAACATGTTCTTACTCTTTTCAGCTATGTTAAATTTGTTTGGAACTCATTCTATATGCTCCTTACCCACAGTTGATATTGTCATTATCATATTGTTTATCTCTTCTTTATTTCAGCTGTGTTAAATTTGTTTGGAATTCATTTTATATGCTCCTTACCCACAGTTGATATTATGTGTTGCGTTCTATGGTGACTAGTCAGAATTCGGTTCCAGATAATCACTCTGCATCTAGTTATCATCCTTCATTTGTTTTCCTCTAAAGATTATTGTAGTGAAAATTCCTCCTTGATTGATGCTTTCACTGTGATGGCCTTTCCTTTTCTTTTTTTGCTACCGCATCATGATTATCAATCGCTGAGAGATAGACTTACTTTGCCTCACTTTCCGCAAGTTTATACGATCACTGCTATTGTCTCCTTTCTTCGGTTTTCACTTGAATCCATGCCCAATGGACCATTTCCCTGGTTTAACCCCCAAACTTTAAAAATCCAAGACCATCATTTACCCATAAATCTGCCCACCATTTCACGCTTACTAAAAATCATATTGTGACATTGTTCGAGAGATCCCTCTCGGGTTATAAGGGGCAGCTTCCAATCCAAAGTGGTTCGAGGTTGCCTCAAGATTGATTTGCATGCAACCCATTTCAGTTCCGAGTGTCAACACCAGATTCAGTCCCCACTACCGAGGACATGTTGGAGAAAGTGCCCAAGTTGCGCTACATGGACCATGGCGTGCACGACGGAAAAAAGTTCTTGGAGCTATCTGAGGACAAACATCTGTTGAACACATGGGAGATTAGACCCCTAGGAAGGCTAGTATTAGAGCTCGCGCAGTGGATTGCGTGGCTATACAACTCCGAAATCATGAATTTGTTGGACATTCCACATTTCGGGTGGGGAAAAAATGTCAGACCATGCATCAAGAAATTAGTGGCTCGGGTCCATAGAGACATTATATGGATGAAAAGAACCATACAGATAGACGTGGCACTCATTTCCAATATCACAGGATTTCCCATAGTCAGTGCACAACCAAAGGATTTTCTGGAAAACAAGGTGCGCGAGAAGGAACTTGCAGAGCAGGTGAAGGCATAGTTCGACACAACGTGGGGGAGTCGAGGCCTCATCATAAGAGAAATAAATGATGATGTGATGAGGTTCACCAACAAACTCATAGCATGAAATATACTAAGGAAGTGTCACCAAGAGGAATCCCCTGCAGGTGTAATTGCAGTAGCAATGCAATGCACAAAAGGAATGATGTTCACGTGGGAACAATATTTGTTGAACCAGTTCTTACTATGTTCCATTACTCCTGGATGATGATATTGGTTTCTTTCGCAGGGTGGTAGGATCCCAATTACACCTCCTTCATCACCAATATGGGGAAGTGCTACACAGCCAGGTACAAGTCCCTCTGGCAGGCGAAGGACACCAAATCACAACAAGAAAATGCCATGGTGTTTTCCATGATTCTTGAATAAATTCAACAATGCACTACTAACACATGGCACATTCTGATGGAGGTTGCATAAGAAATAAAGTGGATTGCAAATTTCAAGGAATCTCGGCACCATACTTAGATCCAAGCTGCAAGGTATCCCAAGTAAGCATGGATGAAGATGCAGTACTAGATGACCAGGGAGGATGTGGAGTGGATCATCAAAGATTTGCCTGCGCAGTGACAACAACCAATAACAAAACCTACCACCAAGACAGATACGACACAGTCTGCTAAACCTAAAGAAATAATTGAGGCACACTCACCAGCATGTACAGGGAGTCCGATGGGTAATACTCGGACAACAACAACACAGATAGTGCAAAGTGGGAGCACAATCCTTAAAAAATCAAGGAGAACACCCACAATAGCGCGAACAGGAAGCCAACCACGGGATGAGACAAAGAAGCCAACACAGGGTCAACAGGAAACAGGCCCAGGCCCAACCGGTGGGGCACAAACCTCAAAATCAACAAAGGAGGTCGTGCAAGGAACATATGCATGCGGTAAAAGGAAATATGACACAGAGGACCTAGAAATAACCCTCACTTGGGATGATGCAGAGATTGTCATGAAAAAGGTCCAAGACAAGAGTGAGGAAGTGGTCAAAACAACAGAGGCACAAAGAGAGCAGATCATGGCCAAGTTGATAGAAGTCCATGTGAACATACAACAACTACGGGACAACATAGAATCTCATGCCACCACGCAACAACAGAAGGCAGTACCAAGGCCACCAATGTAGAAGAAACATGAAGAGATGGTCCAATTTGTCCCCCAAAGAAATGACACATTTATCGTTACGCATGAAATGATCAGGCTAGATCTTGAAACAACACAGACACCACTGCAGGAGGTCGAAGAGTTGGACATAATACTAGCACAGATACCCACCAAGGCTCTCTACGGGATACAAGCGAGTGTCACGAATGAAATGCAGTTGAGGGGCCACACAGATTCCACCAACTTAGAGGTGGGCAGAGGAGTCATGAGAATGATCCAAGTAACATGTGACCAACTAACTGCAGATAAATAAGAATAGAAAGATCGCGTGGACATGTTCGAGCATTGAGTGACTGCAGCCTATAATCGAATCCCAAACAATGCACAAGAAGTAGAGCCCAATACAACACAAAATATTGATCACATTGTGCAAACAATTGATCAATACCAGCAGGAGATCGAAAACCTCAAGGAAAAACTCATTCCTACAACTCCCTCAAAGGTCAAAGAACAAAGGAGAAAACAAGACACAAGACAAGTCGATGAAATGGAAAGACAGGTCAGTGCATTTGTGGACTTGTTTGACAGGGAAGTGCAACTGTGGAAAGTATTGGAGGAATATGAACATGTCCAACAGTGAGACCAGGAATAAGGAAAGATAAGCGCAACCATTCAGGACCTCAAGCATAGGCAGAAAACAATGAACATCACCGAGCGTCTTGTTGAAATAGATCTTAAATTTTTATCCTTAAGGCCTAGATTTTTTCTTTTTCAGGTTTCGGCTTTTCATAAAACAAGAGTTTTGTATCATTTCTAAATACACGATACCTTTTTCTTAATTCTTTAAAAAAATTTCGGATAATGAACGGGAAAAAAGTTTACAAAAAATATAAGACGTCCGACGCTTTTTATTTGAAAATTATTTAAAATGTGTTGAAATTTAAATTTACGATTTTTAAATTAAACTTAAAAAAAAAAAAAAAATTCGGGATTCGGGGTTTTCTACAAACAAATTTTTGATGCAAATCAAATTGTAAAATCCCGATCCCCAATTTCCCGAAATGTTGGAATTTTAATTTAAAAAACAAATTTATTTAGTCTCTTATAAGAAAGATTAAGGGTTAAAATAATTATGTCGCAATTTCGGGATTCACAGATCAGTGAGAGCACGTCTCCTGTCATCATGTTTCCCGAAATCCCGATTTCCGAAACCCCGATCCATAAGTCACGTTAAAGTAAACTAATTCTGTTTTGGCCTTAATCATGATTATTTAGTTAATTAGGATAAGTTAAGTCTTGTTTAAAAAACAAGCCATCACGATTTTGTGATTTCGGAGATCAGATTTTATTAATAACACACGTCTCCTGTCATCATGTTTCTCGAAATCCCGATTTCCGAAACCCCGATCCATAAGTCACGTTAAATTAAACTAATTCTGTTTTGGCTTTAATTGTGATTATTTAGTTAATTAAGATAAGTTAAGTCTTGTTTAAAAAACAAGCCATCACGATTTCACGATTTCGGAGATCGAATTTTATTAATAACACACGTCTCCTGTCATCATGTTTCCCAAAATCCCGATTTTTGAAATCCCGAAAATGTCTAATCTCAATTAATTAATGTGCTAAAAGCGTTTAAATCTTAATTAAAACATCGCGATTTCGCGATTTCGCATTTTTGGAAATCGTTTTTCATCGAGTACATACCTCTCGACATTAGGATTTTCGAAACCTTGAAAAACAAAGTTTTCAGCTTTAAACTATGATTAAAATTAATTAACCTTTTCTCAAAAACAAGATTAATGGTAATCATTCTTAGGTGTTCATTCATGTTTCTCTTACCAATTAAGTAGGTTTCGTGTTTTCTTCAAAACCCGAAGGTACCTAAATACGGACATTAAAAGCGTATCTCGGTAAAATATCTTCCGCATTAAGAGGTTTAAATTCGTGACAACTGTGCAAATCTTGTCATTTTTTAAATATATTCAAAATAAACATTCGAATGTCTGTGTTTTCATTCTAAGGTGAGCTTGTTCATCCATTTTTTGTGACATATTTTCAATTAAACGCAGAATTCATGGCTCCCAGAAAGGCATCGAAGAAGAATGAAGATGCACATGAAGGAGATATTATCTCCGATACCACTCCACATGCTATAGATTCTATTAAATCTTGGACTCAAATCTCAGATTTCCTGGAATACGAGTTTGAGAATTCTCATCCTGATTCTGAAAATCATTTCCGGGATATAGCTGAGTCAGAGCTTCATAAGATCGTTGCGCACCCGAGGCTTGTGGCATACACTGATATGATCAACTGGGCTCTGGATAAGGTCGATATCCCAACAAGGATCATTTTAAATGAGCAAGGATTTATCATCGGCACATTCAGACCAGAGCACATTCAAGTGATGTATAAACTCTCGCCGAATCCTAAACATACCTTTAATGTTGAATTTTTAGTAGAGTTTCAGAGAAAAGAATGTATTGAGGCAGACCAGACATATCCTGATATGATTAGAGGATGGGCGAGGTCTGAAACAAAGTTTAGGGTTGATGCTCATGGGATTTATGCTACAACCTCCTTAAATGAATACATGGTTTATATAGCCATTATGTTATGCAGACTTTTTAGGAGAAAAGATCCCTGTCATTTTCATGCAGACTAGGTGCCCTTTTTAGAGGAAGCTTCATAAGGAAATGGTTTTAACTAGCATAAGATTTTTTCGGATAACCTAACACAAGAAATTTTAAACTACAAAGCAACCAAATCAAAGGGACAATAGACAACTTTTTATATGTCTGCATACATTATGGATGCAATCTGTTTTATGACTCCCTTTCCATTAATGAATTGGAGTTGGAGCATTTCCTGTCCAAAACCCATTCATAAATATCACTCGGCCCTTTGGGAATAAAATGCTAAAGATTCATTTTACGAGGTTTGTCATTTTATTATTATGCCTATGCACATAATGTTTTTTGGATGCGAACCCCCTCGCATTTCTGATGCAATCACAGAAAGTCTTAAAGCAGTTGCCGACTGGTTTATTGAGGGAATTTTTTCCTACATTAGGGTTTATGTCTGTTCCATTACCCCTCATGCACTCCCTAAATTCCTACCAGATAGATTGGTGTGCAGGGAGGTAGCTTATCAGATAGTAAAAGGCGGTGTTGGATTAGAATTAAAAGCAGTTCAGAAGAAATCATGGCCATCTTTCCTTGTTCATATTGGGAAATTTTCTTTATCAAATTTAGGCCATTCTAAGGTAGAGGCTGAGTCATTAGAAGAAGTGAAATTAGTAGATATTGAGCACATAAAATATGACCCCTACCAAGTAATAAGTAGGCATTTCATACATTGTAATCTAAAGGAGTATGAACATGAAGTATCTATTTATGATGATATATTTAAAGATGTTAAGTCTTATGAAGAAGTACTGAACAGAGTCCAGGCCTTGCCACCTGACTCACATATTGGATTCACATCTTTTCAAAGCCATAGGCGAAGTTGCCTACCTAAGAGTTTGCAGGGTGAAATTTCGACCCCACCGCTAGAACATGAAGGACCCCCTCCAGGGTTTGAAACTAATACACAAGATAAATAAAATAACAAAGGTAAGTTGAAGAATACCGAGATACCTTCCCAAGACACAGAGGGTTCCCAAACAAAAGAATCAGGAATGAAGAAGAGAAAAGAGCTAGAAACAATTCCAGAAATCATGAAAAATGTTCCAGAAAAGATAGGAGGAACAACTTCAACAGAGCTCGGTAGTCCTATAACCTCTTTAACTCCATTGTAGTCAAATTTTGGAACCCTCCATGAAGGATCTTTATATGTTAGTGATCTAGAGCCGATTTCGAGAGATGAAACCCCCCCATCAGATTACTTTTTCAGTAAAAAGCGAAGAGCAGTCTTGAAACAGGAAATTCATCCAAGAGGAGAAGGGATGATTAAAAAGCATAGGGTTATTATAGATGGAAAGAATCTCAAAGATGGAGAATTTGCTACAGAATTAGAAGGTACAATGGGTGCTATAGCATCAACAAATATGTATTCTATTGGCAATTTAACAACTATGCTGAACATAAGGACCAAACAATAATTCAGTTGCAAGACAAATTAAAAGAAAATGAGAGAAATATTAGTTGGGGAATACAAAAGGGTCTAGAACAAGCCAGACTGAAGGATATGCAAGAAATCCAGAAAATGAATAAAGACTTGGAGGAGGCAAAACACATAAGACAGGTCACACAGGAACAGGTCCGAAAGCTGGGAGAAGAAAACAAACATTTACAAGATAAAATTATTTCTATTACTAATCAGGTAGTAGAACTTGAAAATTTCAGGACACAAGCATTGGGGATATATTTGAGAATAGAGGAAGAACAACAAAAAGTGTTCTTGAATCTGGAAGTAGTCCAAAATTATTTTCAAGAAACAAATAATTCTTTGGAGAATTTATTCCAGAAGGAAAGGGAGGCGAAAGCAGCTAGAACATCTTTTCAGAAGGCAGTGTCTTTCTCATCAAAGGAAGAAGTTTGAAAGATTTAGAAATTATCTATTTCTGAACAGGTTAAAGGGGATATAATATTAAAAGTGTGGGAAGCAAACCTGGCCAAATATAAAAGAATAACAAGAGAGGTCAATGATGATTGCTAGGGAATTTTCGATCTCTTAGAAAGAGCTTCATTGAATATCAGAACAGATGACCGTTCCAGATTATTAGGTGAGATTAATATTGCCAAGCACCAACTAAGGTTCAAAGAAGAGCTGGAAGAAATGAAAATAGAGATTTCAAAAATTAAATTAATCAATATTACAGAGATCAACAAATGGATGGTGACGCCGAATCTAAAGTTGAAAACTATTAAATTCACAGAAAAGATGATAGAAAATAGTTTGCCTGAATTGCAGAAAATATTTTTCTTATTTGAAGCAAATGAGATACCAGATGCTCCCAGGACTTTTGTGAAATTTTTGGGGACATGTGTTCAGTGTATTGAAGCGGAGAAAGGAAGTTCGCCAACGCAAGCTTAAAATATTTTTTAAATGTTTTTATCATTATAAATTAGAAAGAAATTATAAATGGTTGACATTATTTTTTATATGTAACTGTAATATTAGGAAGTTGGTTAGTCACCAACGAATTTTTTTTGATGAAAATGTATAAATGTAGTTTCTAAAGACTGAGAAAGGGCTTCGAAATTTTTGGAGAGAGTCAATTGTAATAACAGTTTTCAAATACATCATAATATAGATCACAAACGAGATTCTGAATCCTGCAAATTTGTAGTTATGGGTTCTTCAACCCTGTTTATTATACTTTGTTGTATTTTTCTTTCATTGTTTTTCTAATGAATAATCAATTTGAAGTTATCTACATCATTGATTTCTAGTTCAGATTGGTTTGGATATCAAATTATTTACAATTTTTCCTCTGAAATTGATATTAGTAATTTTAAGACCTGTAAATCTTTTGTACCTTAATACTTAACTTTCGTTAGAAACCTCGTTTTCTTTCATTATTATCTATCGAAATATGGGATTCTTTCTTGATTAAAGCCTCATATTTTTCTGTAGTGTTTATTTG
>SNQJ01S0192745.1:0-17833 GCA_010110895.2 Picea sitchensis | reverse complement strand
TCTAAAGGTTATAATGATCAAATATGACACATACCATGATACCTGGACCAATTACCTCATGGAGCGAGAGTCTTCTCCAATACAAGTCTAGGCCGAAGGTGATGGATGTTGCTGCTGCTGACAGGACAAGTTTGATGAAAGAGAAGAAAGATGGGCCCTCCAGGGCCATGCTCAGGTCAATCCTGCTCTCGGTACTCCATGTCTAGGACCTGTGGGCCTCAAGACATGATCTCCTAGTTATCCCTAGAAATCGGGGATAACAGGTCCGACTTCTCTTTTGGGATCTTCTAATTTCTTTCAGGGCTTCTTCAAACTATTTAATGGTTTCCTTTGACTTCTTGACATCTTCATCTCTAAGAAAAGTTGTCTCGGAGGTGAATACCTCTCGCTGCTACAAAAAACATCAGCACTTCATGAGATTTGAGGTACATGGTGTATGATTAGCCCTTGGATGGTCCGTGATGAACTTGCATGTTGGAGGTGGCTTACTCATTGGTTGCTTGACCTCAGTTGGATACTTGCATGACATTATTCCTTGGAGCATTGAAGATCTTCAAAGAGTTTGCGACATTCTTCATGATGGCCATTAGCCACATATAGATTGACTATTTTCTTGAGAGGACGCCCTGCATTGGAGGAGCATTTGGAACTCTAGAGGAGCGCGTTGAGCCCTAAACAACATGGGGTAGATTGGATGCTTGCGTGGAGGCATAGACTTGACTTGGGGAGGCCTAGGTTGCGACAATGTTCATGCGTGTGGAGTGGACCTAGTGGAGCACATGCCTTAGGAGGAGCATTGGAGTCCTTGGAGTCTTGTAGGAAGAGCATTGGACACATCCCCTCAAGCACCCTTGCACTGGAGCCTTGCTTGTGTATGGCATCACCTTGGAGCTTGACATATGTACCCTTTGAGTGTAGCACTTCACATGTGTGAGCCTACTTGTGCTTTATAAGTTGTTTGGTCCACTTTATATTGTTGGCATCCCTTACCTCTCATATATATAGAGGAAGGAGAGAGTCCTTTCGTCATCGTATATTCTTTTCTTTGTATTTGACGTCTTGGAGTAAGGCGCTAGGGTTCATGAGGAAACATTGGGAGAAGTTGTGAATTCTAGAGAGGACATCTTTGTTGGGAGCTTGCTCTTGTGAGATGCTTGTTAATGTTTAAGCCATTATTATAGTTCTTTGCATTTCAATAGATAACAATAGCATAAGATAGAATCACTGAGAAATACACAATCACAAGAGACACATCATTTATCCTGGGAAACCCTCATGGGGCAGAAAACCCAGCAAAACAAGAACTTCCTTAATATAGATAGCCAAACCAATGCCAAGAGATAACTCAAACGTATTACAGAATGTCCTCTCCAAAGATGCGCCTTGTTATACATACCGGTTTGTAGCTAGGGGCAGGCTATAAAGAGTTGAGAGATAAACAGTAACAAGAACCTATCCCACCCAATGTCACCCTGATGGGGAGGTTCTTTATGTTTAAGGAGGTCGAGGGTTGAGGGGAGGCGTCCCACAGATGACCCTACAGAGGTTTTAAAGAGGCAAAAGGTTAGGGATGAAGATAAGTTTTTCCCCCCTTCACAAATCACTACCAATCAGAAGTTCGGCTAAACAATAATAATAAAATTAAAATCAATGAAGAGTGCACATACAGAACAAGACAACTGACAAAGTGCCTAAAACTGTTCAATGGGTTGTGCTTTATCAATCAAGAACTATCAAATATTCAATATAAGCAATTTGAAAGTAAATGTTATGAAGTCAATGTTTACAAACATTAATGAAAGATAATGTCACTTAGCTGAGGAAATACTCCAAAGCGATGTGGCATTCCGATATACTTAATCAACACTTTATTCAATTAATGCCTTAACCATTCAATTGCTTTCCTTAAAAGTAAAACGTTGCTGCAATAGAGATGAAATATTCAATGATGACGTCGACAACTTAGGGTTAGTAAATTTAGTCTAGGCTAGGGTTAGTGTAGTTGGGGTTTCAATTCTAGGGTTTTGAGAGAGTGTTTAGATCAATTCTACTTCAATGTTTGAGGATTTAGATCAGTGCAGAATTATAATGGAGTGGTGTGCAAAGGTTGAAAGGAGGTGTGAGACCCTACAGGACTAAGAGGGATAGGATTTTGAAGTCTTGCTAAGCTAGGGGCTTCAAAATGTAACCCTAGGGAGAGGCTCACTCAGGTGTTGCTAAAACAAGGCCTAGGTGCTCTCCTCCTTCCCTGCAAACGGCTAGCTCAAATGAAATACAAAATCCAGACAAGAGGGCTTAAAGAGGGAAAGTGTTGCTAAGGCAGAGGCTCAACTTTCATCAAACCCTAAAGAAAATGGCCCTAGGTGGCAAGATGACCTAGGCACAGGACATCCTCTTCCTCTTAAATTCAAAATGGTACGACTAGCTAAGGGGAGGAAGAAAAAGGTGTAGCTATGGCTGGAGCTCTCTTCTTCACTTTCAATGTGTTGAGATTTGTACCTTGGGAGGTCCCCATGTGTTTTGTCCTCCTTAGCGCATGTGGGAAGGATTAGCAGACCTTTGTACCTAGTACTTTTTGTCTATTTTCACTTTGTTTGATTTAAAGTGAATTTTGTCACTGTAGGTGAGTATTAAAATCACTGTGAGATTTGGAGACATAAGTAGGCACGAACTTTCCAACTTAAAAGTGGAGGTTATAGGTTAAATTAACTTTGGTGTGATCTCATCCTATTGATTTGGAGTGATCTCAACCTTTGGATCTTAGGTTTTCTATTTTTTTCCTAAAGAGGGGCAAAGGACTCTAGCTATGGAGATGAGGTCAATTGCATGAGGTTTTGAGGAGGAAACCTTGTAGCTTTCCTATGGGAACTTGGAATGACTTGCTTCCATTATTTAGAACTATTCTACATTTGAGGAGAGGCATGGTCTTGTGAGGCTATTTCCTTCTATTTATATCTAGCCATCCAATTCAGTAGAGGTCGATTCTGAGAGTAGGACGGCCGGGAACTTTATTCATGTGGAGGGGTTTTCAGTTTTGACATCACAGTTGATTTCTGGAGGCTTATTTCTGATGCGTTGGCGGTTTTCATGGAAGTAGCACCATCGAGGGAGTGCCAGCAGATAAACTTGTCTTAATATCAACTTCAGTTAAAGTTGCTATTATGAGGTTCCATCATTTATTGTGTTTACTGTAACCCTTTCTTGCTTTTCCTCATATATACATCTAGATCTCAATGGTTTTCCCAGTTTTATCAGTCATATTATTAAAATACGTGTCACCACAAAATGCTGTAGTTCATAGATCATCCCATTGTTAATAAAAGGTGTATTAGGTGTGTTGTATTTATTTGAGATGCATGTACTAATTTCTATTGACGAAAACGACATGCTAGAGAACCCAAGTGAGAATACAAACTTCATAACAATGTTAAAACCGTATGGCCATTGCATTTGGTATAAAAGCAATAGAAAACTAAAAAAGAAGAGCAGTAGAAAACTTAAGTCTTTACAGCGAGGTCAAAAGACAAACCAAGAAACAAAGGCGATAGGACACAGATTTTCACATGGTATCGAGCTTGGTTGCTGATTTTGGGGCCGGTTGGAGCTGACATATTGTGTGGTTTACTATACTTTCATTTGTGAATTTTGAGGGACTGACCATTGACTCGCCGATGGTTGTTACTTGTGAATTTTTGGAGTGGATTTTGTGGAACTGGGAGACACCTTGAGAGATCGATCTCTTTTCCCATCCTACATGATAAGATGAGGCTGTTTCTTTTGACCTCTTTCACACCCTTTGTGGGGAGTGAATTAGTTCACATTATCTCTTTTGTGTTGGCAAATTGAAACCCGGTGTGTTCAACAGCGGAAGCGACATCGGTTAGAGTTGCAGTTAGCGTTAACCGACATCGGTCACGAGTTGAGAACCAGAACTGGCTGGGGCTAGCAACTGGGCGTCATGGAAGGCGAGGATGGTCTTAGTCTTGGAGGACCTCGACTATAGGATATGATCGAAGTGGTTATTCTACTATTCTATTTGCTCCGTCGGTGGCGAGAATCGGAAGAGGAACAACAAAGCGAAGAGGACTATTTCTGATGCAATCCGGGATCACATTATATACTATATGGGGAAGTCTCATGCATATCAGATGTGGGCGTCGTTATGCAAACTATATGAGAGCTCAAATGAGAAGCGAAAGATGCTCAAGGATGAGGTGGTGACTTCATTCCTTGGTAGATTCACTCGGATCAGAGACGGGCTTGGAGCCGTCGACGAGGTTTTTTGACCCTAACTCTTTGGTGAGGATATTTATGAATAGCTTCACCAAACCCGTGGGGTCCATTCATACAGAGCATTGTTGCCAGAGAGGCCTTAACCACATGGAAGAGGATGTGGGACGACATCAGGAGGGAGGATTAGCTGAGACTTGGTTAGAGGCGGCCAGTGAGTGAGAGGTCGGTGAGGAGGATCTTGCTCTTTGGGCAAGGGGAAAGAAGAAGGCCGGCCGTAGTGGTCGGCAAGGTCCCAAGACATGAGGCCCGGCTGCAGGAGAAGGAGTGGAGGGAGGAGCAAAAGAGTAGGTGAAGGTGGGAAGCGTGGAAGGTGAGGAACGTGAATTAGAGAGGTAGAGATATGAGCAAAGTGAAGTGCTTTGTTTGTAAGAAGTTGGCGCACTATCACGGGACAACATCCAGAGCGAGGAAGAAGAAGAATTAGTACAGTATTTCTGATGAGAGAACCAGACTTCCAGACTCAGTTTCATAAGGAATGTGCTTTTCATGTGTGCTGCATTTCAGTTGAGTATTCACCACATATATAGTATATTAGCGGGGCATCAAACCACATTACTAGTGTTAGAGAGCAACGCATTTCTCGACAGCGGGGAACAGGAGTCCGGGATGGAGATATCCTCTTGGAGACAGAGTTATCCACGATTCTTTAGGATGTACAGTTCTTTTAGGAGAAGAACACCTATACTACGTTCGTGTTCTCTTTGTAGGAAGAAGAAGAGAACGATTTCGATCTCCACCCTCCGGGCAGAGGATTTGGGGTTTCATTTAGGGAGACACTTAGAGGTACTCATATATCCTAGAGTTGTTCTATAGACTGGAGGCGGTGAATTGGGTAGAGAGAGGGGAATCTGTGTCAATTGCACCCCGTCCATTGAATTGGCTGGCCATGACGGCAGGGCCGGTTAATGTGTTAGTTTTGGCATCGTAGGATGGCCCACCACATCATGGGGCTCTTGGAGGTGAGAGATTGTGGCCGGGGTGCCACCGGAATCAGCATAAGTATCGAGGATGTTTGGAAGGGAGTGTAAACAGCAAGTTGCTGAGAGCATGGTTCCCCGGCGGTGTGGCCGAGTCAGTTGGGATACTGGGTTTAGTACACACTGATGTGTGTGGACCCATGTCTTGAGTTTCCTTGAATGGTTGTGGTATTATCTCACATTTATTGATGACTACTCAATGAAGACCTGGATCTATTTCACGAAGGCCAAGAGTGAGGTCTTGCTTGGTTCCAAGAGTTCAGGGCTCTTGTGGAAACCGGTCGGGGAGAAAGGATCAAAGAGTGCAGGAGTGGGACAACGAGGGAGAGTATTCAGGGGTTTGTGAACTCCTGATACTGCAATGGCGTCGAGGACAAATGGCCGTGCCGCCTGGCCCCGTGAGCAGGAGTTGCAGAGAGGAGAAGCAGGGCCATTCTCTGTATTGAATCTATCTTTGCTGATGATTACCTTGTGAGAGGCATCCCTCTACTTGAGTTTATCTCACAGAGCAGTAGTATTTTGGGGAAGATGACTCTGAGGAGGCCTTCAGGAAGAGGTAGATGTCGAGCATATCGGGATCTTTGGATGTTTGACTTTCTCTCATGTCCCCTCAAAGAATAGGACAAAGATAGACCCCACAATCCATCATGTGATTCTAGTTGGATACTCAGAGGTGTCAAAACATGGATCTACATTACACCACTTAGGAAAGTGGTGGTGTGAAGATGTTAGATTTGAGGAGGATGAGGCTTTTGCGAGATCTCTTGAATCGAGATTTGGAGTTGAGGATGATGAAGAGATGCCAGTTGCAGTCTTAGAGGAAGCACAGCCTCAGCAATCAGGTACACCAATATCAGGGGTAACAGGGTCACCATGCATTCGAGAGTCCTGTGAGTTGAGAGCATATTTGATCCGGATGGGGCAGGACTCTAGAGAGGAATTGGGAACCGGAGATCCTTGAGAATGCAGAGGCGAGTCCCCAGGCCAAATACTCTTGAAGGCTGAGACCTTACTTCTCCATTGTGCCGGAAGGAGGAACCTAGATGGTTTCGGAGACCTGAAGGAGGCCACCGCCTCAAGAATGTAGGGAGACAAAAGAGTCCCGAATCAGAACGAAGACCACTAAAGTCAGTTAGAACATACTTGCTGGTGTCCCTAGGGAATGAACCCCTCCGGACTTTAGGAAGCGTGGATCGCTCAGTCTGAGACCATGAGTAGAAATGATTCCATTGTAGCATAATGATATGCAGGATATGGTTAGAGGCACAATAGAAGTCGATGGTAACTGAGATGGTTAATAAGACCAAGATTATTCTGCAGAGATGTTAGCGTGGAAAATACAAGGCTACGTTTTGTATGCAGGGCTTCTCAATTGAGATGAGCTATGATAGAGGCTTTAGCACCAGGTTCGCGAATACACCTCTAATAGGACTATCATTACCATAGCGACATAGATAGGTTAGCGCATTTATGAATGGATGTTAAAAGCGCATTTAAATGGATTTATTGGGAGGAGGTGTACATAGAGCCACCACAGGGTTTTGAGGTGAGTGTCAGGGAGACTCACGTGTGCCTTATGAGAAAGACACTATATGGAGGCAGAAACAAACTCCCGACTTGGCTGAATAGACACCTATTTGCTTGAGATGGGCTTCGAGGAAAGCGATGTTGATCCGAACCTATATTTCATCATTAGAGGCGAGGAAACTCATTCTCATATTATTATGTGGATGATCTATTCATTAAAGGGGCAGAGAGACTCATCAAATTACAAGTTGGGACTTACATGTGTTTTAGAGATGAGTGATATTGGATGATGCACTACTACAGGTATGGAGGTATATGGCGGGAGGAGGAGTCCCTTCTACCGAGGCGGGGAAGTATCTGTGAATATTACAGCTGATTTGAGATGGAGGAGGCTGGAGACCCTATATCTACACCTATGATCCCTGTGGAAGAAGCTTAGTGCTTAGTCCTTGATTGGTAAGATGCACGGTTCTGAGCATTGATGATTCCTATATATCTTGTTAACACCATACCAGATATATGTTTGCCGTGAACACCCTCAACCAGTACATGGAGTGAGCGAGGAGTGCATATGGATAAACAAAACACGTCTTGAGATATATTGTTGGGGCGGTGGACTTTAGCCTAGATTATATATGGGGAGATGGAGGTGAACTACAGTTGGTAGGAATGTCGTCATGATGCAGGAAGCCGCTTGAGGAGGAAATCCCTCATGAGGAGGCATTTTCTTGGGATATCCAAGGATTTCACTCATTTCTAAAGGTCTATAGCTTCTGGATCCCATTGTGGGAAGTCATTGTTAGATTGTCTCATTGAGTGGAGTATGGATAGTTTCCAGAAACTACAAAAGAAATAGGGGAAAAGATAACAGGTAAAATTAGCCGGTAAGCTTACAAGAAAGACTTCTAAAGAAAGGCTTACCAAAAAAGTTTCATCTTGAGGAATATGGGCTAGGTGTTCCTTGGCCGCCAAAATATTGCTGACGGTTTGAAGGAAGGGTTTAAGTAGCTTGAGTCAAGGCCTAAAAAACCGGCGTAGCTCTGGAAACCACCCCTTGTCACCTGGAGTAGGGGGCTCTTTCTATTTAGGATAGCTGGTCCAAGGGAGACATCCCCATGTAATCACGGAGTTTGAAGGGATAAAAGGTATAATGGATCAGAAATTGAGATTCCCCTTCTGATTCTGCCAAGTATAGAGATAGTCACAAAGATATAACAACTGTTGATGCACCTGTTTGCGGGACAAAGACAAAGAAAGCTAGAATGTGTGCTTTGCAGTGGGTTGGTACTTCATAAAATCAATGACTATCCTTTAATATATGAGCAATGATTGGATATAATTATTGTGAAGTCAATGATTATTAAACAAAGATAAATTGCTTATATCACTTCTTCAATAGAATTCACCAAAGACAAGGAAACATTCAATGTGAGAGTCGTCCCTTGTATCATATCACAATGCTACCAAATATTAAATGCACTCATAGTAGATAAAGTTATTTCGTCACCTATATTGTTGCTACAAAAGGTGTGACGAAGGATTAATTGATAGGTCAAAATGAGAGACAAAGAGTAGAGCGTTTGCTTAACAAGCTTATAAATGCAGTGTAACTCGATACCTATCAAAGGAGGGTGAGAGAGAAGTAACAACGTTGCATGCTAAGCAAGAAGTCTAAAAGGTGTGATGTCACCTATACCATTTAATTTATGGTTGGGGTGTAGCAAAGTAGGCGTTTTAGCCAATTCAACCAATGAAAACTTGTAAAACCCTCACCATGGCTATGAAAAACCAAGATGACGCTGCTTCTATCAAACACAATTTCAAATTAAGTAGGGCGTCATCTTGCTAGGAGTTAGTGAAGGAAAGCTGAGGGTTGAGCCTTCATTTGATTAGTTTGGGGTTTCAAATTAAAAGTGGTTGAAGAGAGTTTAGAAGGCACTAAATATGAAGGTTCACAGACTGGTGCCTTGGGTTAATGGAGGTCAAATGAGGGTGAGACTAATGGCGGAGGCCCAAACTCTCAAGGACAGAGAGGTTAGGGTTTGATGGTGTTGCTATAGCAGAATACAGAAAACCAAAACCCTAAGGAGAAAAGGCTTACCTAGGTGTAGCTAAAGTGCTGTAGGCCCATAGAGCTTTGTATCTTCTTTCCTTGAACTTCTTTGTGGCAAAATGAAAGCTGTAACACAAGCTACAAATCTAAGGGCTGAAAAGTGTTGCTTCATACAAGGCTTTCAAAACCCTAGGTGCTCAAACTAAATTAGGCCTAGGGCCATCTCTTTTCTTCAATTTGTGCTTAAAGCTTTGTTACCACTTTTGGTTTGTGGAAGGTCTAAAGGCTGATGAGGAGCTTAAGCAAGTAGCAGGGCTTTCCCCTGCATCTACTCGATTGGGGGCTCTTTCTGTTTAGGAGAGCTAGTCCAAGGGAGGCGTCCTAAGGCAATCTGGTTGATGAAGGGCTAAAGGGTAATGGACGAAGTCAAAGAAGTTCCCCTTTCAAGGGTCTTTTAAAGAGATAGTCAAAGAAGGAAATCCCAGTGGAATTACACTTTCATTTTGAGACAATACTAGTACAACTAGAATATGTGCTACGGTGGGTTCCAGGAGCTTTATGGCATTAAAGACCTTCTTAAAATATATGAGTGAAATGATCCAAATACTATTATTAATAAAGAATCCAATGATGGCTAAATAAAGACAAAGAGCTAATATTACTTCTTCAATAAACACCAAAGGGATTAAGAGGCATTGATATTTAATTTAAACCTTATATTATATTATCATTAATGCAACAAACATCCCAAATCATCTCATAAAGATAAGTTTGTTGCGTCACCTATGTTGTTGCTGCAAAGGTGTGACATCAAGAATAAACTTAGGTCGAAATTTAAGATAATTGAGTGAAACGTTTAGGCAAATCAGATTACAAACACAATCAATAACTCAAATGTCTATTAATAGATGTGAACATCTAGCGTTATGAGCACATAAACAAGAAAAGCTAAAAAGGGTGTGGCGTCTACCCTATACCTTTGTTGTCTGAGGTTAGCCTTAAGGTTACATTTTTGAACTAGGTGTAAGCTTGACAAAGGGTAATACAATTGGCTATGAAGAGATAACAAGGCCAGCACCTTTCTATCAAGCGAAATTTGGTCAAGGTGTGCTCGACTTAGGGTTAGTTTTTAAAACTAGCTAGGGTTAGGTAGCTAGGTTAGTTAGGGTTTTGCAATTTAGAGATAGTTTGGAAGAAATTAAGGCATAACAAGCACAAGAAAGAGTTTCCCAGACTAGTGCAACAGGTTAATGGAGTCGATAGAGATGAGACTAATGGTTTAGGAGACCAAACTTAAAAGGACAAGAGGCTAGGGTTTGATGGTGTTGCTATGGCAAGACCACCAACCCTAAACCCTGAAGGAAAAGACTAGGTGTAGCTAAGCTAGGCCTAAAGCTTCATCTTTACTCTCTCTAAGACTTACTTAGCAAAGCTGACTAGCTTAGGAACACAAATCTAGAGTGAAAAGTGTTGCTCAATACAAGTTTCAAAGCCCCTAGAAGTAAACCCTAGGTGTGTAAAACTAAAATTTAGGCCTAGGATCACTTCTTTCTTCGCTTGTACTTAAAACTAACTCAAAGTGAGATGGCTAGTGTAGCTATGGCTAGAATGAAACCTCCCTCAAATCAAATGGCTTAAAGCTCTATTTATGGGGAGCCTCCAACCCTACTTACATTGTGCGGAGGCCCTAGGGTTTGAAAGTTAAGCTAATAACAACAAGATAGCAATTAGTAAATGTTAAATCAACAACCATTCATTCAAAGTTTGATGAAAACACTTACAAGATAATGAAGAAAGCAAAATCAAGGCTAATTGTAAACCTTCCAATGAACTAGAGCACCACTTGCCAAATAATAGCCTTCCAAAGGGTTTAAGCCTCCTCCCGAAGAGATAGAAAAATCCAAGACAAGAAAGAGACTAGAAATGTATCTCTCAATGAGGGCAAGTTATGTTATCCTCAATGGGAAAACATCCTCTATTTATATGATACTTTGACCTTTAATTTACAAAATGGGTCAACCATGGTGGAAACTAAGGCTAACATTACAATTTTTAATCGTGTATCCCTTTTACATGCTAAAATGCCAAAATGAGAAAATGAAGGCGTCAAACTAACTAGGAGACATTGGCCCTTTAGGGCATGATAACCATCAATGAGCAAAACATTTCCCCTCCTGGGGCTCCAACAACAACCTGTCACACGTGCCAAAAAAGCCTAGCAAAACGCCACCAGTGCTCTAGAAGTCGTCCAACTGTTACTGGTGGCGTCCTGTCCATCGGGGTCTATGTCCCATCTGCCACGGGCTGATCCCATAAGCCACGAACTATGCCAAATGTCCTGATGAAGAGTCCTCTTCTTCTAAATGTGAGGGCTCGTCACAAACCACATCGCCTGCATCATCCCAAGCGTCCATCACAGTGGGCTCTTACATTATGAAAGGTTCAGACTAATCATCTCCCCATGTGCAGATCCCTGCAATTTTGTCTCAGCCCAAGATGGTCACGCACATCAATTCTACGCCCTCAGAGGGGCTCATGGTCAACATCATATGAAAATGCAAATCACATCATCATTTAAATTATCCAATATGCATAACATCCTAACAAATCTTCTAAGAGCTCAGATTCTACAGACCAACATACAAAGCTAAGGAAACAAAAAGGAGGCAACTATTGGGCTAATACCCACAAGAAATGGCAAATTTCCTCAAGGGGTGACTCAAATATCATATAGCCATTATGGTTTTAGGGATGTCTAGTCATAATCGGTGAGACCTAGAATTTTGTGAGAATTATTGTTGTAAATGAACCTGCCTTTGTAGGAAATGGTTATTTTAGATCATTGATGCATTTTTTCCAAGCACTTATTACCTTATCTTTCTTTATTTGCATTTTACTACAACAAGCCTTGGCGAAGGACCACTTGGCGGCGGTACAGCGTTACCCACTGTATCTTCGCAGAGATGATAATTTTGGCTCGTGATGAGACCCCCACTTCCTTGTATCTGACCAAGGTCTTTACTTACAGTTTGGTGACCGGATGATGGCAACATGTATACAACTAAATACCATGAACTTATAATGGTGGCTTCGTGATGAGACCTCCCATCCTCTTGGTTAGGTCTTGCATTTTATTTGTTATTATTTTCTTAGGGTCCCTTAGTTTCTTTATGAGGCTCTTTATTGCCTTCTGAGGGGATCTCCACACTAGGCGAAACATCTCTAGGTTTCAACCTGTAGCTTTTTATCTTTACCGGTTGCTTTTACCCCACAGACGCTGGCCCCTTCTTCCCACAGACAAAGTGTAACCACGGATGGTCATCCTGGCTTGAGACAGGGGAATGGGATATGGATGAGTGGGGTTTAAGATGAAAAAGTGATATTAATATAGAAAGAAAGCGGACGATGGTTACGCAAACCCCCAACTGGTGGCTAACCAAAACCATGAATACAAGCTTGTTAGGTCACCTCGTTAATCCCCCCAACAGTGGTTAAGTGGTTTAGTGTAAGATCCATGTAGTTATCTGAAATGAAAGAGAGATCTAATGCACTTTATAAGAAGGTTATAATGATGCGAAATATGTGCAGCCACCATGATACCTGGGACCAATTACCTCATGGAGCCAGAGCCTTTAGGTGAAGCGGTAGAGTGAAGTGATGAGTGACACTGTGACTAGGGGACAAGTCGGTGAGAAAGAGAAGAAGATGGGCCTAGGGAGGCCATGCTCGAATCAATGCTGCTCCTCATTACTCCCGTCCTATTGTGGGCCTGAGACATGATCTCCTAGTTAACCCTAGATACCGGGGATAACAAACCCCAACTTCGGGGACATCGCTAAGCTAGGCGTGTAGGAACCTCGGTAATCGTAGACACGTGACTGCTCACACTTTCGACAAAAGACATCCCGGCTGACGAAGGCAGTGGTGTACCACCCGTAAAACACGATATACAAAGCGATAAATGTGTACATATAAAGTAGAAGTAGGAGTGTGCATATAAAGGCGGTGAAGTAAATGTGCATCTAAGGGCAATCATAAATGTAAATACAAAGTAGAATGCTTACATGTACCTACCTTTTGGCTGCATGTTGGTGTAATCAAAACATTGTATGTAATCCGACAGCAGCTCCACGATACTGCCTTTGATAGCTTCATCGCAAACCAAAAGCGATTGATACATCAAGCACAAAACATGTCACATGAAGTTAGAATATACATCCTTATCATGAATCAGAATCCTAACTCATGTGGAAGTGAGGTGCGGGAGGATAAAATCTGCCAAGTCCACCTACGTAGAAAAGTCACTCAATCTATAGAAGGGTCATGGCAAAACATACTGGGCTACGACAAAGAAAAACAGAAAGCTCCGAGGAACGCATTAAAGCGTTTACTAAATTTCATGCTCTAAAATTGACAAAGTGGTAGGAGTGGCATCATCAAGAGTAAGTTGAAAAGCGGTTAGGTATTATTGTAAACCCAGCATGATCTAGGGTTTTGCCTAGGAGGAAACTCAACACAGAAAAGGTACTTCCCAGCTACACCCTGAATGGAAGAAGCAAGACAGAAATAGCAGGTGGTTGGGATGAAAGAATCATGAGCCGGCTTCCCAACTAGAGCAAGCGATCTTTTGTATTGAGCCCATGAGGCATAGCGATTGGTTGTAATCATCTTTCATGTAAAAGGTCCAAGTGCTCAGCATACTCAACAAACATCTCAAGGTAGAGGCGACGATACTCGAGAAGAAGAGGTACTGGGTCGTCGCGGTGTTTTGGAAGCTTCTAAGTAAAACATCATCTCCTTATTTTACTTACTTGGATTATAAATTAATCTAGTGACAAGCTGTAAAAGAGGCAACAATGGAGATGACTCTGGAGTGTCATATAGATAGGATCTAGGTCATGTAGATTACATCCCACCTCGATCTTCCAACATGTATGAACTCATCCGGATCAGCTATATGTCGATTATAAATTATCATAACATGCGGGTTTTGAAGATTCATCTTCCTCCTCCTCCTTACTATTTGCCGAAGCATCGTGAAATTATGAGAGGGGTAACACTTTTCTTCTTGTCTGCGGTGCTTGAGGGATTACGGTGTTTTAAGCCATGTTGCTTCTTCATCCTCAATTATGACAAGGAACTCCTATTTCATCAAGACCCATTTCCTCTTCTTGCCAGATCAATCAATAAAGTATTATTAAATTTTAGTAAGTGGAAATGACTAACCTCTATCTTTGTAGCGAATTTTGAAAAGGACAAAAGTAGGAAAGATGGAATTTTCAGGACCCGCGCTCAAGATTCTCCACCATCTCAGGTACTCATGTCACAGGATATGTGGGCCTAGGACCTTGATCTCCTAGTTATCCAGTGTCGGGGTGCCATGCAGCTCCTTCGGGGACATCTGCATTAATTGTAGAAGCGTGAGAACCTGACATAATCTCCCGAAAGCGTGGGCGTGACACACTCACACTTTCGACAAAAGGGGAGCATCGTGACAAAGAAGGCAGGTGTGTGCCAGAGTAGAAAATGGCACAACATATAGTAAATGTGCATGTACAAAGGCATTAAATGTGCATATAGAAATGGAGTCATAAATTCTGGAAATGAAAACAAAACTCACTATTACTTTTGGATTGTGCATGTTGGTGCCGAATCAAACAACCAATGTAGCCAATCAGCAACGCTCCGGGATACACGCCTTTGTGCTTCATCATAAAATAAAACAATGATACATCAAGCACAAAATGTCATGAGTTACAATATACATCATATCATCAAAATCCCAATGTCTAACATGGAGGTAGTTGGGAGGGACAAAATCTTTACCCAGTCCATCTTTGAGAAAAGTACTCGATCTTATCCAAGAAAGGGTCATGAGTAACCTCTTTTAAGCAAACAAAGTCTGCATGAGTCACGGAACCTAGCGGTTGAGATTACGTTAATCATCTTCATAAAAGGATTCAAGTGCTGAAGCATCATACTCATCAAACATCTCAGGTAAGATTGAAAATCATCAGAAAAAAAAGGTACTAAATTATAATCACTTGGTGTTTTGAAGCTACAAACAAGACTTCATCTCCTTGTGCTGCTTGGTCATAAGTATTGTTGTGATATGGCTAGGGCAATAGCGGAGATGACCTCTCGATTGTCATAGATGGGATCTAAGTCTCATAACCAAATGCGTCCACCCTACGTCTCCCAATATGTGAACTCAGCCAATCGGTATGTCGGTGTCGATTATCATAGCATGCATGGTTTGAATCATTTGAAAATTCATCCTCTTCTTCATCACAAGGTAAAACATCATCAAAATCTAGAATGGGGGTAACTCACTTGTTTCTTTTGTAGGTACTTCGAGGAGCTCGATGTTTTCGACATGTGTCATTGTTTCATCCTGATGGACTGCATCTTTGGTTATGCAGTGAGGGACTTCGCCGATGCGAGGCTTCCATTTCTTCTTCATCTTCTAAATACACAGTGTCATTAGCATTTTGAAGCGGAGAGTAGAAGTGACTAACCTCTTCTTCACCACCCCTTCTTTGCCTTAGGAAGCAGGTTCTTGGATAACTTCATCAGTGGGAGAAGAACATGTGGATACTTCATCATCTTATTCGGGTTCTAGCTCCTCATCCGTCTTCGTCACAACTGGTCCATAACTTGTTCTCCTCTCTCTTGCTTATCTTCAACAAAATTTCCATGGGAGACTAATTTTATCAAGCCGAGAGTGTCCATGGCATCAATCTTTGTGAAAAGAATACTAGATTTGAGCGGCCAATATTACTTGAGCTTATGCAAGTGTTTTGGATTCTTTTTATTTAGAGGAAACTCAAATGTCATGAAAGAGTCCATTGTATAGAATTAGACAAGGTAGTTGCCGGGGCCGATAGCTGTCGTCTGAAGAGCAATCTCTGGAATCCCAGCCCCAAAGAAGCTGACAACCTCAGATTTTGTTTGCTTTATACCTTCAAGTTCTTTTAGCAATGAATATACAACTTCCATTTCCGCGTTACTTTTCAAGAAAAAGCTTTTCAAAGAGTTCCATAGAATTGATCTTTGGCGGTAGGAGGTTATCATGCAAAAATATACAGCCTCTCCATGCGGGGGCTGACTTCATCCTGGAAAAGTCCTTTGACCCGCAGTAAAAGCCGGCCAGGGAAGTGTTGGAAAAATTTCCAAAATCTTCTCATGTGAGACTTGGGACATTCATCATCGATACCAGCAAAACGAGGAAGGAAAAGTTCATAACGAGGAGGCACTTTTCTGGGATATCCAGGGATTCCACTAAACACCTAAAGGTCATAGCTTCACGGATCCCCATTGTGAAGTCATTGTTGGATTAATCATCAGTGGAGTCACCAAATAATACTTATAGGATTATCAAAGGAAGTGACAGAATCACCCTCAGTGGAATCGCCAAGTAAGCTTACAAGAAAAGCTTCTAAAGAAAGGCTTACCAAGGTTTGTCGTTGAGGAAAACAGACTCAGTGTTCCCCAGCATCCAAGAAATATTCATACGAGTTTGAAGGGTTTAAAGTAGCTTGAGTCAAGGCTTAAGCCAAATGGAGCTTCCCACCTACATCTCACTTACGTGGGGGCTCTTTCTGGCCCCAAATGGCTAGTCCAGGGAGGCGTCCTATGTAATGCAGGTTTACGAAGGGATAAAGATTATAATGGATCAAAGTGAGAGATTCCCCGCTACAGTTAGCAAATTATGAATAGTCAAAGAAGAATCTTCCTTTGGATGGCTTTGTTTGAAGTGACGAGACAAATAAACTAGAAAATGTGCTTGCGATTGGGTGGGTACTTCATAAAATCAATGACTATCCTTTAATATATGAGCAATGATTGGATATAATTATTGTGAAGTCAATGATTATTAAACAAAGACAAATACCTTATATCACTTCTTGATAAATTCACCAAAAGACAAGAGTATTCAATGTTTGAAATTAGATCCTTATCATATCACAATGCTACAAATATTAAATCTGCTCATAGTAGATAAAGTTGTTACGTCACACCTATATTGCTACAAAGAAGTGTGACGTCAAGCATTATAGTGATAGGTCAAAATGAAGACAAAGAGAAACGTTTTCTTCAACAAGCTTATAGAAATGCAATTAATAACTCAATGCCTATCAAAGGGGTGAGAGAAGTCCTGGCGTTGCATGCAAACAAGGATCTAAAAGATTAATGGCGTCACCTATATAAATTTTGTTGCGGTTTAGGGTTAGCTAGCCAAAAAACGTCCACTTCTTGGCTAATTCAACCAATGAAAACTTGTAAAGAACCTCTCGCTATGACAGAGATGACTAGTTCGTGCTTTTCTATCCAAACACAATTTCAAATCAGCAGGACGTCATCTTATTAGGGTTAGTAAAGAAGAAAGCCAGGGTTAGACGCTAGGTTAGTTAGGGTTTTCAAATTAAGAGTAGTTTTGAAAGATTTTGTTGCAGTTTAGGGTTAGCTAGCCAAGAAGTAGACGTTTTAGCCAATTCAACCAATGAAAACTTGTAAAACCTCTATGGCTATGACAAGATGACTAGGCCGCACCTTTCTATCCAAACACAATTTCAAATTCAGCAGGTCATCTTGCTAGGGTTAGTGAAGGAAATCTAGGGTTAGACGCTAGGTTAGCTAGGGTTTCAAATTAAAAGTAGTTTGAAAGAGAGTTTAAGGCATAAACAAGCTCCAGAAGGTTTCTAGACTAGTGCCTTGGGTTAATGGAGTCAAATGAGGTGAGACTAATAGCTTGGAGGGCTTAAACTCAAGGTCAAGAGGATTAGGGTTTGATGGTGTTGCTATGGCAAGGCCACCAAACCAAAACCCTAAGGAGAAATGGCTTACCTAGGTGTAGCTAAGGCTAGGCCTAGAGCTTTATCTTCTTTCCTTGAGACTTCTTTGGCAAAACGGCTAGCTTACAAGCACAAATCTAGGGCTGAAAAGTGTTGCTTCATACAAGGCTTTTCAAAACCCTAGAAGT
>SNQJ01S0192744.1:0-17833 GCA_010110895.2 Picea sitchensis | reverse complement strand
GAAAAAATTGCCTTGTAAAAGTATATTGTAATTTCATTGTAAATCTGGACCATTCATTATACTGTCATAGATCTAATGGTAGAGATTATGTTAGGTTTTTTTTTCCCTAGAAGGAAACCCTCTTTTATGAGGGAAATGTATCGCAGCTATGGTTGATGGTGAATATTGTATTCTGAGAGAGGAGACTGTGAGAAAAAAGAAGAGGAAGTTACAGCGGGTTTTGCTGTAGGTTGTATCCCTTCATTTGCTGGATAATAATAAAGGAAGGACCTAGCAATTTCTCTAATGGATGTATCCCACACTGGGTGAACCACGTAAATCTATGTCTCTCTTATATTGTGTGTCTTCTATGTTTTTTTTCTACATTTTTTTTATTTTATTGCTCCGTGGTCCTGTTTTTCTAACACCGCAGTCTTTCCACGGTAGAACTCTTGTGGGTCAGGGCCTTGCATGCTTAGCCCTATGATCAGATTTATCAACATCAGATCCTCTGTGATACGGTACCTTAACCATAAGTATCTGACATGGTAATAGGACAATAGTAGTTTGATGCATGCATTCACTTCTTGATGCCTTCGGAAGTGCAAGATCTTCATGATGTTGGGAAGTGTGGACTGCGTGAGGTTATGGGTCCATGATTGAGGAATTATCTTTGAATTCTTTCCTTTTGTTCTGGTCAGATACTTATGGGGGGCAAGCATGTTGTAAACCTTCCTGTCGCTGAGGTCAAAGTCGCTAAACTTCAATGCTGTGATCTTATCCTGGTCTGTGTGCACTCTGCGTATCCCCTTCGGGACGTACGCAGTGACCAAAGTGTACTCAAATTATCGGGGTACAATGTCATGATTTATTGCGCTTCTCAGAGGGGGTAGATAGGTGGGTAGTATACTCTGTATTAACTTAGCATTGGCAAGATCATCCCTATGGTTAGCTCACTTTTCGTCTACTAGCCGGGATGGTCTGGCTCGAGCAGTGGACGAAGAGGTCGAAAGTCCTCTCGTCGATGATGCTTGTACACCTGTAGATACTCCTCTCTTAGACATGACTCTTTCAGTAATCAAGTCGAGGAGAACTTCCATTACTGATTCTTCAATTGCGGTGAGCTTGTCGGACATACGCGCTCGGGATTAAAATTTATCGCGGTCACGATTATCTTAGACACTATACTAGAATAAACAACAAGAGCATAATGATCATTGTATACAATTCTCTTAGTCTGCGGGCTTCAAATTCTCAGTTAGCAAAAGTGTTCTTCATGTAGGGTGTGATGGGATAAGTAGGAAACTCGGCAACGGTTTGCTTGTAACAGGTATGAAGCCTCATTAACTCTTGTTCTATTCGTTATGGCATGGTCCAATAGTCTAGTGTCGAGAGATAAATTCTTTCCGACCTATTCGGAGTGGGAGTCAAACAGATATATTGTTCCCAATGACTATATTTCTTTGCCATGTCGAAGTGCCATGTGTCGTTGTTCTAAGATCTCGGCGAAGCTCCAATTCTGCAATTTTTCTATCTATGAAGTCCCCTCTGGAACCTTCTATAATTTTTCAATCTTATCCCTCTTCTTACTTAGCTTTCTATCCTTCTTTCCAGTGAGCTTCGTCTCAGTGGTCCTTTTTCCATTCTGATTCTTAACTTCTTTTAACATAGACATTGCGCACTATTGATATTCTTTCCTAGGATTTAGGGGGAATACCTCTTCTTTATCTGATATAGGTACTTTAGTCTTCTGTGAGTTCTCTAATGATCTTACAACTTTGACATTTGGGATTCTAGTGTCAAATAGCTTTGATTTATTCTTGTGTTCTTCAATCAACTATGTGATCCTTCTGGTCATGCAATCTTTTAACTCTTGTTTCTTCTGCTCCAAAAATTCTTTTTCTTCTTTTCATCTAGCTTGATCTCATTCAATCCAAGGTTTTCCTAATAACATGGTAAACGGGGCCTTGTCCTCAATAAATTGAATAATCTCAAAATCTTCCTCTGTCGAAGTTCCATTGATGGTCATATGTATCTGAGTGAGCCTTCCATACAATTTTACTAGTTTTCCTCTGAATAACTCTAGTCCTCCTAATGAAGGAATCATAGAAGGCTTTCCTATAGCTTCCCAAGTTCTCTCTTTCATGATATTCACCTGTGTTTCCTCATCTAGAACACAGTCAATGTCAAAGTCTCCCATCCTTGCTTCAAGGCATTCTTTTTCTTTGAATATTTCTGATAACCTAACATGTCGGTGGTCATTCAAGGTTTCTTTCATCTGTAGAAATACTTTCTCATATTCTTTTTGAGGTTTTTCTAGTTCTGGATCTGCCTTAGGGTTTTCTTGATTCAGATTCATTCTTTCAAGCTTAGCAATAATTCTAGGAAAATCCAATACTTCATGGTCCATTGCCTTACAACAAATACAACTAGGTCTTCCACCAGTGCATTCCTTAGCAAGACGTCTTGGTCTTCTACAACTATAATAGAGGGTTAATCCTCTCTTTCTTATAAATTATCCCCATATTTTTTGGTACTACAAACTAGGATCATCGTGGCTAACCTGGAACAAATTCTTTCTAGGATCCTGCATCCATTTGTTAGTCCAAACATTCTTTCTATTCATAGGTATAACATATTTTTCACTATTCCTATCAGATCTACTCATATCAAACCTTCTTTTATCTATTAATGCTCTAGTTTTCAAACTAGGATAGACTCTATTAAACATACCTAGATCCATACTCTAGAAACAAAAATTTCCACTTATCTTACTTCTACAGAGAACAAAGCTTCTAGATATAAAACTTTTAACTATTCTTACCTTTATCAGAGCACAGAGTTTCCATATCTTACCTCTTTTAATCAGACATCCTCACTTTTACCTTTCTTAGAGCACAAAGCATTTAGATCCTACTTCTTTTCTTCAGATCTGACCTCTTTTCTTTAGCACAGATCTTTATAGATCAAGTAGAACACTTCTCACTAGGACAAAGATCTTTGCACAAGGCTTTCAGGTCAACTCTTTGCACAAAACTTCTTCTTCCTCAGTTCCCAACAATCACAATTTCAGGTCATGGCAATGGAACCATTTGTTGGCACAGAATCAGACCCAGGGTTCAACGCTACAACAGTGCACCAAAAAAGCCCTAACTACCGGCCCTTTCGGCGACACCTACGACGCAGATGAAGTCTCACCCAAGGTAGAGGTAGGGGTGGTTGCAAGACTCAAGTGTCTGCAACCTTAGCTGGGACATAGATATATGATTCTAATACTTAATACAACACTTAGCATAAATAATTAACAAATTAAATACCTTAGTATCTGTGTGAGGCATGTGTTTGATAAAGCATTCAAAACCTTCAAGTTCACCAACAACAATATAGTATACAAAATATTTGTTGTTGAGCCTTCATAAAGAGGTTGATGTGACTTCTTGAGTAGAGGATCAACATCATGACTATCATCCTAGTTTTCCTCATCCATTGGAGCAAATGTGTCTTGGATCAATCTATGTATATCATCTTCCTGATTTGAATCACTAACGTTATCTCCATCCATATCATCATTAATAAGTTGATCAACAACTTCAATTTTCTAATCTCAAAGTTCATTACCCTGTAAAGGAGTATTTCTGCTAGTACTTGGAAAATAAGTCTCTAGAGGTCGACATTTTGGGGGCATCATCTATATATATTTAAAAAAAGTGTATAAACATTAGTGTGTATAGAAAATATAAAAATCCCGATAATAAATATTACTAAAATTCATGACATACTAATTATTACAAAGAATACATTAAATATTGAATCCTCTTACCAATGGACGATATTCATAACCCCCTTCGGTGTGCCCCTTCTCCCTACAATGTCTTTGAGTTGTTTTTATTAAAAGTATTTTTTTTTTTGCAAGCCTATGCAATCATATCAAGGGAAATAACATTTTCCATCGCCCCTTGCCTCTAATGCCACTCTTAACCAAGCAAGCTTCCTGTCATTTTCGTTCATAGTGAAAAATCCTTGTCCTGACAAGTAATTTCCTTACCTACACCACACCAAACCATAAGTTGTCAAATTTTTATATTTTAGCTACTCCTTTCGATTATGATATGTTTATTTACAGTGACCTACAATACTCACAATTATTTCTTCTAATACATTTTGACATGCTTTTTATTATTATTATCAATTAACTATTAAGATAGATATGCTTCAATTTGTACTTTAGAGTCATGTGTACTGAATCACCACGGAAAATAATTACACACCATTTAATGAAAGTGGTCAAAATTTCTCAAACTTGAATCACTCGACACCATACACTAGCCTCTAAGTTGTTTTGTAGACAAAATGCCAATCTTTGAAATTCACCACTGAAAAAAGAATGCCAACCACTTGTCATCCACAATTGGGTTTGGTTGGTTTAAATTATGACGTGTCGATTTGCATCTACATACAATAGTCACAATTTTATGCTACTTACAGTGGTCACAGTTTTATTTTCTAAGACACTTTGGCATGTTCTCATTTTTCATTGTCTGACTAGTAGATTTCATCATGTTATCGTAGATTTTGTCATGAATTTTTTATATTTTAGATACTCCTTATTAATAGTGTATAAACAAGTTACATCAACTACAAACTAAAGTTAATCACTACATCTATAATTGCATGTGATTATAAAAAATTGAGAGAAACAACATCCCATATAAGAAAAGGGTATGTGGATTTTATTGAGAAAGTTGAAACAAATATACTTTATTTATATTGGAAGAGTATGGTATATAATCATAAGTTCATTTGTTAAATGTGCTTAGTCATAAGCCAAGAAATTTAAAGGTGGATAACCATAAGCTAAGATGGTTGAAGGTCGCTAACCATAAGCTAAAAATAAAAGAAAGAAGAAAATGACAATCAATTACTATAATTTCACCGACCAGGGTTGAGTTTCAAGAGCACTTCCAAATCTTTATCAATGAAAAGACAGAGACATTCTAGCTACAATTGAAGGGAAAAGGGTATGTGGATTCCATAAACCTAGAATATTATGGAATCCACATACCATTTTCCATAGAATATACCAACTAGATCCAAAAACCAAAGACATGAAATATGGTACTACACATATAATATATTATCAAGGAAAAAAAAAGCTACATGAAATTTGGACATTTGAACAAAAATTAACCAGTTAAATGAGTACATCAATAAAAAAAAACATACTAACCTTGCAAGTTCAAAATCCGAGCTATGTAGATCGAGAATTGGATTTGTTCAACCAGTGGGTGATGGAAAAAATAAACAACTCAAACAAAAGCCAAGAACAATGTTGCAACTATAGCAATTGTGTCGCAAAGTCTCTTAAAGTCAGGTATATATAGATCAAATAGTCAACTAGCCATTAACACTGACCAATGAGATAGACAAACTTTTCATCGCTATTGCCACGAAAGTTCATGGCAATAGCGACAAAAATACCGACCAGGTTAAAATAAAATATTTGTGGATATTGCGACGAACTGTCGTGGCAATATCGATGAAAATCCCGCCCTATTTAAAAAAAAAATATGAAAATAATGGAAACGTGGAAAAATTTCCTGGAATAATGTGCCCACATGTAGTAGTGAGTATTATTGACTACCACATGTTCAGGGGGAGAAACCCCAAAGAAGAAGGTCACCTTATTATATTGAACTCAGGGGGAACAACCACACTCTCTGCCATTGATGTCAAAGGGGGAGATAAATTGGGATCATGATGACAAGGGGAGCATGAATGTTGCCATCAATGACAAAGGGGGAGATTGTTGGAATATTGGTTGTTTTCATTGATCTCAACCCTAGCCTTTGGCTTTTGGACCCGAAAGTTGATCAAAGTAGATATAAATAAAGGAAATTAAACATGAAAATACAACACCCATGGATGGATAGTATATTTCATGCCACTTTTGGTGGTATGTGGCACCTCATGTGGATCCTCACGATTGAGGATAAATTATTTTTTTAAGATGACAATGTGAATTGAAGCAGAAACTACATGTCATCCCTAATGTTAAAAGGAAGTGACATAAAGGGTATAAATACATCTCATTATTCATTCATTTTTAAAAACACGCAATTTTATTAATGAACAAGGAGATACGTCAAATGTTTGAGGAAATCTGAAGTAAACAAGTCGAATTTCAAGGGAGGATGAAGTCTTTTGGTGATGTGTTCTAAGGTATGCTATTTATAGGTCATCTTACCATTTTCACTATAAATTTGTTTCTATAATGATTCAAATGGTGAAATTAGGAGGCTATTGAGAAGACGTACCTAGGTACCTGTGGTAAAAATTTCAGATCTTTGTTCGCTATAATTTTGGAGATACACTCTGTGGAAGATCGGGTTTTTGACTAGTCCCAAAGCTAGTCATAAACATGTGTTCCAGATAAAATGGTCATAACATATTCATAAAGAATCCAAATTAAGTGAGACCAATTGAATTGGAAACAGTATGGGCTACAATTTCCTATCTATGAATTTCAGAATCGGATGTTAAATAGTGAGTGCGGGGAATTCTGTACAAGTTTGCTCTCCTAAATAAACCATAATTGTATAAGGTCTACCATTTTCTCTATAACTCCTTTTCTAGGAGGATTAAAGGAGTGAAACTTGGAGGAGTTTCATAGAATCCATTGAGTAATACTATATATAAGATCATAGTATTCCAATAAGTGAAGAATTGCAGAAGTTGAAGAAGTATCAGGAAGCATTATCAGGTTCTATGTGATGGTTGGTTGATGGTGACAATTTAATGTAAAGTTTTATTATCTCTCATATATTCTTCAGTGGAAGGAAGGGGAAAGGATGGAGAGGTCAATCCTCTCTTGATATTGGATAATTGTATCTTCCTTTTGGATTTTTATCCCTCCCTTTATATTTGGAAGCTGTAGCTACCTTTGGAAGTCATTACTTCCTTTGAACAATAATACATGATTACTTCTTATATATTGTGCATCGTGTATTGGTGTATCTCTTTTACTATTCTTCATTGTTCACTAGATAGTATTCATTTCTGATTGGATATCAACTGAATACATTATTTGATTGAAATACAATTCCAAAAATACTAATTTCTCTAAATATTGATTCACCCCCTCAGTTTTTCCAACAGTGGTATCAAAGATTCAAATCCCAATTGTCTATCAAGCTATGGAAATATTTGGAACTTCTTCATCTGATACTCTAGTTCTTATAGCACTGCCCCCTCATTAAATCCACACTAGAGCTTGGTGGAGTCAAGTATTAGTTGGATATGGGCACTCAGTGGTAAGGCCCATCAAAATTTATTCTCTACTCTGCACTTGTGTGATACATTCTTCAAATTATTTACCCAACTTTTAAACATTACCTCAGTTGAAGGAGAGTTTGATGACCTGTCTGCTCTTGGTGAAACAATTTTTTAGTTTTTAATGGTTGGGGTGTGTCCTAAAGTGGATGCAGGTTCCTTTACTGAGATGACTTGGATCATGGAAAGCCAGATTATCAACTTGATGGCCCAATTGTTTTCTTGGAAATATTTACAATTGCTTTCGATGAGTGAAGCTAAGTGATCTTCCCAATCGGATTGTGCCCCCAAATCAAGGATTTGGCCAATTGGTTCCAACATTGTAAGCTTCACATGTGAATCTTGAATTGTAGTTGTAAATCACAACAAGATTATATACATGCCCATTTTTCACGAAGGTCGGTTAGTTTGTTCATTAACATACTTTTTGAATTTTTCATTGAGGTTCCTGCTGTGAGGGACTAAATCCAATTATTAGATTTTAGGGTTTTAAGGACAGGATTACCCCCTTGTGGGACTCTACTGATCCTATGTATCATACCTCCAGTGATTTTGACTGGGAATTTTAACCATAAATATCCATTGTGGTACTGACTCAACAAGGACTTTACAACTTCCTCTTTCTAGTTGTCGAACTCTACAACCTATGGTGTGCCAAGAAGTGTCATATCCCTTCCTGCTCTAAAAAAAAAATTTTGTTCTTCCATGCATCGAATTTCATTCCTCGTGCAGTGAAATTCCACCAATGTCATGACCATTCAATTCCTTCTATTATAACACCGTGGATATTTTGAATGCAGGATTCCAAATCAGTTGCAATATGTGGGGGAATAAGGTGGAACACAACATGACATAGAGAAAATAGCACTATAGATAATCGAGGAAGGGAAAAAAAATTGAAGAACATAGGTGGAATCTAAAGACACTATTACATCACTTAAGAACAACATATTGTTATCAGAACATCACATTGCATATTGCACATATTTATCTGAATGATATATTGGGCAATCTGACTTCACATTCATAATGTTGATAATGACCCAAAGTCCTCTTTTATAGTATCGAGATCCAAATGAATCCCATAGAATATAGAAGATATTTTCCAAATACAACCATCGATATTTAGAGTTGAATACATAATATCCACTCTGTTAGGTCGAATATCCATCTAACTCAAATTTGATTATTGGGTTGGTTGATCCGTCGCTCGACTATATTCAACTGCTAGTCGACTTTATGACTGACAAACACATCGAATACCTGATTGAATGATATGTTATGTGGTCGATCACCCGACCAATTGTATCCAAATGAGGGTCGACCTCTCAACTGATTGAACCTAAGATATGTCTGATGAGCCATCAATGTTTGATGTCCCAACACCCACCCCATCAACACATAAATCTAGAATTTTAGGATGTGAAAGTACATCACTGGAACACTCCCCCATAATTACAGTTTCCTGAAGCTCAAGCAAGGTGAGGAGATTGACAAATCTATCTTCATTGAAAGGTTTGGTTAATATATCAACAAATTGATCTTCGATGTGACAATATTCAAGAGAAACAATGTTCTCGAGAACAAACTGTTGCAAGTAGTGAGCATGGAGCTCAACATGATTCATATTACTATGAGAAATAGTATTGTTAGCAACCTATATGGCACTTTGATTATCACAGTAGATAGTAGTCAAGGTATGAATAGGAAGGCAAAGCTCTCCCAAAAGTTGGTGAATTCAAACTGCTTCAGTATCGCCTTGAATGACACCCTTATATTCTGCCTCTATAGTCGACAAGGAGACTACCTTTTGTTTCTTGCACTACCACAAAAAAGGTCTAGTGCTATAGTGGAAAAAATACCTAGAAGTGGACTTTCAATCATCTCCATATCCAACCTAGTTGGACTCAGTGAAGTCGACTAGTGAATCTAAACAATGCTAATATTTTATACCAAAATGAGCGGTACCCTGTAGATAACTAACAATTAATTTTACTTTCTTACAATGGATTTCTCTTGGATCCCTCATAAACTGAGAAACCACGCTAACATAAAATAATATATTAGGTCAACTATGAGCAATATAAATAAGATTATTGACCAATTGTTGATAAAGCATAGCATCAAACACGAGTGTTTGACAAGGTTTGGTAAGCTTCACTCCATATTGAAAAGGAGTGGCACAAGGATTGAAATAAACCATATTAAAATGTGTCAATAGATCCATTACATATTTAGACGAGGAAATAAAAAAACCATCACACAATGGTAATACTTGAAGACCCAAAAATAGTACAAAGTGTTGAGATCTGTGATATCAAAGGAGACAACAAGTTCTTTCTTCAATCTAAAGATGAGTGAATTATTAGTGTTGGTAATGATCAATCATCAACATATAAAACAACAATAAAAGTGTCTCCATTAGAGTCGAGAACATATAGGCTATGATCAGAATCACACCATTTCAAAACAAGTCAAAGAAATAAATTATCGATCTTAGCATACTAGGCCTGGGGAGCCTGCTTCAAACCATAAAGAGACTTATTGAGTCAACATACTAAATTGGAATCCATCACAAAACCAGGTGGTTGTTTCATGTAAATTTATTTAGACAAGTCTCCATGAAGGAAATCACTCTTCACATCCATCTGATGGATCTTCCATCCAAAATGAGCAGCGAGGGAAAGAATCTGTCGAACAGAGTTAATATTTGCAATGGGGGGGGATTTTTTAGTGTATTCAATGCCTTCTTGTTGAAAAAATACCTTATCAATGAGGCATTCTTAATGTCACTATAGATCAACTTCAGAGATAAATCTAGTCCTATAGACCAATCAACACTTCACAATGTTATTTCCATGTGGGTGGGAAACCAAGTCCCATGTGTGATTCTTCGACAAAGAATTAATTTCAATCTTGATTTCTTGTTCCCATTTAGGTCAGCCTTCAACATATGAGTAGGTAATGAGGTCAGAGGTTTCATGAACATGATTCATCATAGAAACACTGGTATGTTGCTTCTAACTTCGATTCTGTCGTCTGCAAGAGGAATCTCTAGCATCATCTCCAACAACTTCAATTGTATTGACAACCCATCGAGGTATACAGGAAATGAGTGAGCCATGGTTCAATTTATCATGGTGATCAAGAATTGAAGGGTGTTCAACTAGAGGACCGATCGAGATAGAAGACATCAGACTAATTAACTCGGAGGTCGATGGTCGAGGAAAAATAGGTAGAAAGTTTGATGGACCAGTCAAAGGAATGAAAAGTGGAGCAGGACAACTAGTGTCCAAGACAACATCAAAAGGAGAATCGTGTAGCAATATAGTGGAGGCATTAAAAATCTTAACTCTAGAAGAATTATCATCTAACCGAATATTACATCGAAAAATAATTTGTCATTTGACACGATCAAATAGTTGATAGGATTTTGACTCTTCAGAATATCCCATCATGGTGCAAGAATGAATTTTTGCATCCAACTTATTTAGAAAATAATCAAGAATGTGGGCCCATGAAACACATCCAAATATATGGAGGTGGGAAAAAATGATTCTTCCCATCTCATCATTCGACTGGATTCATGGAAGGAACAACTCAAGTCAAGATGTGATTGAGCAGATAATTGGAACAACACACCGCTTCAACCCAGAAGCAAGGAGGCATGTCTTTATCCTACAAAATACATCTATCCATTTCAACTAATGTCCTATTCTTGCATTATGCAACTCCATTATACCTAGGTGTGTGAGGAACTAACCACTACTAGTCAATACCAGATCAAAGGAGGTATTCTTCAAAGGGTCGATTGACATAATCACCACCATTTTCTGATCTCAAATACTTGATGGGTCGACCACATTACTTTTTAGAAAAGGCACGATATTGTTTGATATTTTCAAAGACAAATTTTTTATTCTTCAGGAAAACAACCCATGCGAAATGAGAGAAATCATAAACGAAAGTTAAAATGTATGATGCAGGAGCATCGCCAGCAGCAAGCGAGCGTGGGACAAATGCCATTTCATATTTGGCACATGTTGAAAATGTTTGAATTATTTTGAAAGTTTGGATGCACAGACATTAATGTAATAGTTAAGAGAGTGCGTACTTCCATATAGTAAATAGATCTTGAGAAATCCACTCTCATCTGTAAGGTGTAGAGGCGTTTATAGGTAGTTAATGTAAGTAGGTAGATTTAAATTCTAGATTAGACAATTTTAGGAGCTGGAGGGAAAATGACTATAGACACCCTCATCTTGTACTTTTTTGTAACATAATTAACATCATCAATTGAGAATAGAACATAGAGGAGAAGAAGCAGAGAGCTGTGTAGAAGATCCCATGTACAGAAGTTCTGAGATTAATATATGAAGCTTTGATTCAGACTCATGGTGTTCTAATGCGTTATGTGTATACATGTTGAATGTTATGCTCATGGTTGTTTTACTCTTTCTATTGTACATTGCTTTTATGCTATGTATGTATGATTTCATGTTGAGTATTTGAAGTCTAAGAGAGTAAGGAAATGAGTTTCAATTGTTTCTCTTCTTGAGTCAAAGTTCCTGCAAGGAGTGCAGTGGAGTGTCCACAAGGAGTGCATTGACGGTTTCAGAGTTCATCTCTAAAATCTCAGGAGGGATACCGTTGTTCTCATTTCCCGCGGAAGTGCAAGTCAGGCATAGAAGTCGTGCAAGGTGTGTGCAGGTTGGTTGGAAGTTCATAACTTATCAACCAAAGAGAGGGTTTGAATACTACTATCGCAAGGAGTTTCACAGAGTCAAAGGATTCAAATACTTAGACATATTTCAAGAGTGTCTCAAGGAGTGCATGCAGAAATCTCATAGGAGATTTGAGTTAGTGAAAGGAAGCTCAGGAGAGTTTGCGCCTTCAAGGTGTTGAAGAACAGAAGAGGGGTTTTGGTCATCATGTAGAGGCCAAGTCATAGTGAGGAGGATTACTGAGTTGACTCAGAGAGAAGTTCTTTGAAGAAGAAATTTGGATGGTCAGAATTCTCCGAGGAGAATCCCCGAAATAGCGAGGATCGTAGGATCCAGGGAAGTTGCAGGGGAGTTAAGTGTTGGATAGATATTCCCTTCAAAAGGCAGAGTCAATGTGGATCGTCGATTTCGATCTGTTCAGGTCATCAACCATTTCGGCATTTCGGGGATTCAAAAGTCTGAAGTGTAAGAAAAAATCCTTGGCCGATCAAATCCCCGAAACGTGAAAAGGAGGTTTTCGTGGTGGAAGCAAGTTAAGTTTCGGAACTTCGGAGTTCGGATTTTCATAAGTCCTAGGGACAAGAGATCAGGATATAGTAGGGAGAAAACCCGAAACAAGGAGAAGGCGACACATGGAAGGACAAGAGGAGGCTTCTTGTCGAGATTTGTGGAAAACAGCAAGGAGAAACAAGCTTAAGTTTTCAGAACTTTGGAGTTTGGGGTTTCAGAAGTCTCGAGGGAGAGAGATCGGGACATAGCAGGGGAGAAAACCCAAAACGAAGAGGAGGCGACATGTGGAAGGACAGGAGACTTCCTGTTGAGTTTGGGAAACAACGAAGTGAAGTACCATTTCAGAATGTTGGGTTTCGGGATTTTGGGAGCCAAGGAGTAGAGTTGCATGACATCACAACTCCCGAATTCACAAAAGCCGAAAAGCTTAAATTGACATTGTACCATTTTGGAATTTCAGGATTTCGAAGACCGAAAGGTGGAGAGAATACAAAGTTCTAGCTTTGGCATATCAAACTCCCAATATGTGAAATAGGGTTGACCGTTGGATCGAGGGAGAACCCACAACCGTTGATCTCCTTAAAGGGGGATTTCAGGATTTCAGAATTTTGGGTTTCGGGATTTCAGGAGACGAGGAGTAGAGTTGCATGACATCGCAACTCCTGAATTCATGAAAGATGTCAAGTAAAGGTTAAGTGATTTAAGTATTTTGGGTTTCGGAGGTCGGAGAGGTAAGGTGCTCGACCACAGGATTCACGAATTCGCGAAGTCCGATATCCCGAGATAAAAGAGGAATTTCCTCAAAAGTGTTGTTGTGGGTAGATTTCCCAAAAGGGAAATAGAAGAGCCAGTTGAGCTCTCAGGGGTCGAAAATAAAAGATCCTGTGCAGATTCCGACCTGTGGGTCTAGGGAGGGGTCTGCATCAAGTTTGGTATCAGAGCATCAGAAAATTTTCTTTTCTTTCTGTAGCAGAGAAAAGAAATATTTTCATCCATGCTGTCGAGAATCAGAAGCCTAAGGAGGAATGGAAGAAACCTCAACCTCAAACTAAGAGAGGTGGAAGCTCACAAAGAAGGAAGTATTCTTAACAGAGAGGACAGTATGCTGATAATAACACTTTTCCTCACGCTAGAGGAAGAGGAAGAGGCAGAGGTGGAGTAATAAAATGCTTCACATGCGGAAAGAATGGACACAAATCTTATGAATGTCCAGATAGTAAGAAAGAAGGTGGTGAGACTCACATTGCCGAAGAACAAAGGTAGAATGTTGAACCAAAGGATGTTGAAGGTGGGAGATCACTGGTGATGAGGAAAGTTCTCTTAACACCAGAAAAGGAGGCGGAGAATCGAGTGCAAAGGAACAGTCTTTTTCAGACTGCTTGCAAGACCAAAGACATGGTATGCAAGGTCATCGTGGATAGTGGCAGCACAGACAATCTTGTTTCTACGGAGATGGTAGAAAAGATGGAGCTGGAGACTATTGAACATCCAATTCCATATAGAGTTTCATGGCTACAAAAAGGACATCAGGTAAATGTCACTAAACAATGTTTAGTTGAATTTAAAATAGGAGGATATAACGATAAGATATTGTGTGATGTCATTCCCATGGATGTTTGTCATCTATTGTTGGGTAGGCCGTGGCAATATGAAAGGAATGTGGTTCATGATGGGAGAAAGAACACATACACCCTAGAGAAGAATGGGAGAACTCACATGTTGTTGCCGATTAAGGACAAAGAGGTGAAACCTGAAGTAAGCAACACTGTACTTCTCATGAGTGGGAAGGAATTTCTTAAGGAGGTTAAGAAGAAGAAAGATCCACAATTCATTGTGGTTAGGAAGCCTAGAGTTGTTTTAACCAATACAAGGGTGAATGATTTACCAGAGGAAATCCAAAAGTTACTAGAGGAATATGTTGATATAGTAGTGGACGAAAAACCTCATTCGTTGCCACCAATCAGAAGTATAAGTCATCACATTGATCTTATACCTGGAGCTAGTTTACCAAACAAAGCAGCGTACAGACTGACACCATAGGAGAATGAAGAGTTCAAAAGACAGGTCTAGGATTTAATGGACAAAGGGTTGGTTAGAGAAATCTTGAGTCCATGTGTTGTTCCAACAGTGCTCAAGCCAAAGAAAGATGGAGGCTAGAGGATGTGTATAGACTTAAGAGCAATTAACAAGATTACCATCAGGTATAGATTTCCATTGCCAAGGATAGATGATTTGATGGATTGTTTGAGTGGGGCAAATTTTTTTTCAAAGATTGATTTGAAAAGTGGTTATCATCAAATTCGTATGAGAGAAGGTGATGAATGAAAGATAACCTTCAAGACTAACGAAGGGTTGTATGAATGGCTTGTTATGTCGTTTGGGTTAAAAAACGTGTCAAGTACATTCATAAGATTGATGAATGAAGTCCTAAAGGATTTCATCGGAAAATTTGTCATTGTGTATCTTGGTGACATCGTGATTTTCAGTAAAACAGAGGCAGAGCATATGAAACATTTGGCTATAGTGATGCAGAGGCTACAGCAAGAGAAGCTACTGATAAATATGAAGAAATCCTCATTCATGAAGACAGAGCTCATTTATTTGGGTTTTGTTATTTCTGCAGATAAGTTGAAGATGGATCCAGATAAAGTGGAGGTGATTAAGAATTGGCCATCACCAAAGAGTATCTTTGAATTTCAAAGTTTTCATGGATTGGCTAGTTTCTACAGGAAATTCATCAAGAATTTCATTGGAATTAGCACACCAATGATGGACACAGTGAAGAAAAGACATAAATCTTTTCACTGAACAGAAGAAGTAGAGAAAAGATTTAATTTGTTAAAAAGGAAGATTACTGAACAACCAATTCTAGTGTTGCCAGATTTCAGTAAGACATTTCAGGTTAGGTGTGACACTAGTGGCTTTGCAATTGGAGTGGTTTTGAGTCAAGATGACAGGCCAGTCGCATACTTCAGTGAGAAACTAAATGAAGTGAAGGTTAAGTACTCCATGTATGACAAAGAATTTTATGCGGTCATACAGGCACTGAAAAAGTGGAGGCATTACTTGATTCCTAAAGAGTTCATTTTGTATAGTGATAATCATGCCTTACAATTTGTAACTCAGCAGGATAAATTGAACTAGAAGCATGCAAAATGGGTTGAATATATGCAGAATTTTACTTTTGTAATTAAACATATTTCTGGAACTGCTAACAAATTTGTTGATGCTTTGAGCAGGAAATGTTTGTTGATGCAGGAATTTAGAGTCAAAACATTGGGTTTTGATAATCTCAAGGACATGTACAAGGATGATCCAGATTTAAAAGAGGCATACATGGCATCTAAGAATCCAGTTCTCAGAGATAGAAGTGAATGGGCTAAATATATGATCCAGTATGGATTATTATTCAGAGGAAATCAATTGTGCATTCCAAAATGCTCCATGAGGGAGAATCTGTTGAAGGAAAAACACAGTGGAGGATTGGCCAAGCATTTCGGTCAGGATAAAACATTCTCCAAATTGAATGGCTCGTATTTTTGGCTAGTGATGAGAGAATATGTCAAAATATTTATGGACAGATGTAGAATTTGTCAGCACACAAAGGGAAGGAAACAAAACACATGATTATATCAGTCGTTACCCATACCAGAGAGGTCGTGGGATGCAGTAAGCATGGATTTTGTGTTGGGATTTCCAAGAACACAAAGAGGGTTTGATTCAATATTTGTGGTAGTGGACAGATTTTTGAAAATGGCACACTTTATACCATGTTATAAAACCAACGACACAACTCACATTGCGAACCTGTTTTTCAAAGAAGTTGTCAGACTTCACGGCTTACCAAGGAGTATAGTTTCAGATCGAGACACCAAGTTCATGGGACATTTCTGGAGGACTTTATGGAAGAAGCTGGGGATGAGTTTTTCATTTAGCTCAGCTTATCATCCTCAGACGGATGGGCAAACAGAAGTTGTGAATAGAAGCTTGGGGGATTTACTAAGGAGCCTAGTGACTGAACATCACAGTCAATGGGATCACATTCTGCCACAGGCAGAATTTGCTTATAATGATTCGATCAATAGAAGCATAGGGTAGAGTCCAATTTAGATTGTTTATGGAATGCAACCCAAGGGAGTTTCTGAACTGGAAAATTCAGAACAAGATGAAACTAGAAGTGCTAGTGCAGAAGATTTTGCAGATGCAATGAAAGAACTTCACAGCCAAGTGAAGGAGCGATTGCAGAATTCAAGCCAGGAGTATAAGTGTAGAGAAGATCAACACAGAAGAGAACTTCAATTTGAATTTGGTGATCTGATTCTTGCACATCTGAGGAAGGAAAGGTTCTCAAGGGGAACATATAACAAACTAAAGATGAAGAAAATTAGACCATGCAGGATCATAAGGAAATTTGGGGCAAATGCATATGATATTGAATTACCCAATGGGATTGGAATTTCACCGATATTCAACATCTCAGATTTGTACCCTTACAAAGATGGAGAAGCAGGAGAAAACAGTGAAAAAACAGAGGTTTAGTGGGCTAAACAAATGCCTGTAGCAAAAAAACCACAAATGGAGAGAATACTTCACAAGAGTGTCAGCAAGAGGACCAGGAGAAAAGAATATTTCGAATACTTGGTCAAATGGAAGGGACATCCAGTTGAAGATGCCAACTAGGATAATGAAACAGAAATTCAGAAGCACAGATAGACTATGCAAGAGCTCATGAACAGAAGTTCATGAAAATTTTCAAGCGAGGGAGTATGATGCAGGAGCATCGCCAGTAGCAAGTGAGCGTGGGACAAATGCCATTTCATTTTTAGCACATGTTGAAAATGTTTGAATTATTTTGAAAGTTTGGATGCGCAGACATTAATGTAATAGTTAAGAGAGTGCGTACTTCCATATTGTAAATAGATATTGAGAGATCCACTCTCATCTGTAAGGTGTAGAGGCATTTATAGGCAGTTAATGTAAGTGGGTAGATTTAGATTCTAGATTAGACAGTTTTAGGAGCTGGAGGGAAAATGACTATAGACACCCTCATCTTGTATTTTTTTGTAACATAATTAACATCATCAATTGAGAATAGAGCATAGAGGAGAAGAAGCAGAGAGCTGTGTAGAAGAGCCCATGTACAGAAGTTCTAAGATTAATATATGAAGCTTTGATTTAGACTTTGTTAATGTTTATGCCATTATTATAGTTCTTTGCATTTCATAAGATAAGAACATAATAAGAACAAGATCACTGAGAAATACACATCCACAAGAGACACAACATTTATC
>SNQJ01S0192743.1:0-17833 GCA_010110895.2 Picea sitchensis | reverse complement strand
TCCATGACCATCTCAGGGAACAACTAGTAGGGGCAGGGGTTCCAGGGGAAGGAACTCATTTCAGAGACAGTCACATAACAGTGCACACGTTCAATCTCGTGTTACCTGTTGGGGACCCCATTACCAGCGTGACTACCCAGAGTTACAATCAGTGTTCGTGCATAGAGAAGGAAAGACCCTGATGGGAAGAGCAAGTAGTAGCCACCAAATTTAGGCAACGGTTAATAATTGTCAGGCCGAACATCAATCCACGGTGGTGGAGTCAATAGGTACACTAAATCATATCAACGTTAAGATTTTGTTTGATTCTGGTGCTACAGATAGTTTCATTTCACCATCTGCATTAGAAAAGAGTGGGTTGGCAGCCTACGAGCACGATGAATTTAAACAAGTCGAGATGGTTTCAGGGGAAAAACAAGTGGTAGGACCTAGTGTTGATAATTGTATAGTAAACCTGGGAGTGTGTACTACCAGGTTGAAGGTATACGTCACTGGTCTCGGGGTGTACGACCTAATCATTGGAATGGATTGGTTAGAAGCTCATTGAGCTTTGGTAGATTGTTTCACAAAAAGGGTGTTCTGTGTAGACGACGAAGGAAGGCCAATGGAGATCCAGGGTGTATGGAGAAAAGTGTCATTACGCTTTATCTTAACTATGAAGGTTAAGCGATGCTTGAGGCAAGGGTGTCAAATTTATGTAGTAGAAGCAGTGAATGAAAGGAAGGGACCCTCATTGGATCAGTACCCTGTATTGTCAGAATTTAAGGATGTTTTTTCGAATGAGTTACCAGGGTTACCTCCTGAGAGGGAGCTTGATTTTACTATTGATCTAAAACCTGGTGTAGCACCAATTTCCAAGACTCCGTATCGGATGACAGCGTCGAAACTTTGTGAGTTGCAAATGCAGTTGAAAGAATTACTGGACTTAGGACTAATAATACCCAGTGTCTCACCTTGGGGTGCACCAGTAATTTTTGTAAAGAAGAAGGATGGATCCTTACGACTATGTATATATTATAGGGACTTGAATCGTGCTATAGTGAAAAATAGGTACCCAATTCCACGAATAGATGACCTCTTCGATCAGATGAAAGGAGCAGCGGTATTCTCAAAGACTGATTTGCGATCAGGGTATCATCAGTTAAGGATTAAGGAAGGCAATATCCCAAAAACTGCCTTTCGAACTCAGTTTGGACATTACGAGTTTGTCATAGTACCTTTTGGATTGACCAATGTGCCATCAGTATTCATGAGCCTCAGGAACGGTGTATTCCGGAAGTACTCAGACCGTTTTGTACAAGTCTTTCTAGATGACATCCTCATCTATTCCAAGAACGAAAGAGAACATGAGGAACACTTACAAGTGGTATTGTCCTACCTTAGGAGAACAAATTGTATGGGAAGTTGTCAAAGTGTTCCTTCTTCTAGAAAGAAATTCATTATTTAGGTCATATCATTTCCGGCGAAGGAATCTCTGTGGACCCAGAAAAGGTAAATGCCATTATGGAGTGGCCAGTGCCGAAAAATGCCCATGAGGTGAGAAGCTTCATGGGGCTAGCAGGTTATTATTAGAGATTTGTGGAGGGGTTCTCCAAAATAGCGAAACCCATCACCACTTTGAAGCACAAGGGGGTTAGGTATGAATGGATACAAGAATGTGATAGTGCATTCATTAAGCTTAAGAGGTTACTAACTAGTGCACCAATTCTACGAGTGCCGGATATGGAAAAGGACTTCACAGTTTGCACGGATGCCTCGAAGCAAGGGTTGGGGGATTTGCTAATGTAGGATGGAGGAGTGATAGCTTATGCATCAAGGAAGTTGAAGAAACATGAAGAGCTATACGCGACTCATGATTTAGAGTTGGCAGTTGTAATGCTAGCTCTGAAACTTTGGAGGCATTATCTTGTGGGGCGAAACTTTGAGCTCAAAATAGACCATCAAAGTTTAAAACATCTCTTCACTCAAAGGGATCTGAATGCCAGGCAAAGGCAATGGAGTGAGTTTATGAGTGAGTATGATTTTGGTATTTCATACATCAAGGGAAAAGAAAATGTGGTCACGGATGCCTTGAGTAGGAGACCACGTGTCTTCTCCTTGGTACCCTTAAAAGTCAATCTGAGGGAACATGTGTTGATGCAACTCCAAGGAGACAGTTGGTATTTAAAGGTTACTTCAAACCTCCAGAGCAGGAGGCAGTTAGATTCAAAGTATGAAGGATATAGTCTAGAAGTAGACGGACTATTAAGATATCGAGGAAGGATGTACATCCCTGAAAAATGGGGATATTCGAAGCATCATACTAAAGGAAGCCCATAGAGCACTTTATTGTGCACATCCAGGTGTGAAGAAGATGTACGCAGACATGAGGAAGCTCTTCTTATGGGTAGGCATGAAGCGCGATATAGTCCATTTTGTCGCCAAATGCCTAGAGTGTCAACAAGTGAAAGTCGATCACCATCACCCGACAGGCCTCCTACAACCACATGATGTTCCTATGTCCAAGTGGGAAGTCATTTCTATGGATTTTGTTGTGGGGTTGCCGCTCACATCTCATAGAAACAATGTCATTCTTGTGATAGTGGATAAGTTAACCAAGAGTGCTCATTTTATTTCGGTTAGAGACACTTACGATGTCACTGATGTGGCACGTGTGTTTGTAAGCGAGGTTATCCGTTTGCATAGAATACCTAAGAAGATCATTTCAAATAGGGACTCTAGATTCACTTCTAGGTTTTGGACAAGTTTGCAGTCAGCGTTGGGGACTCGGTTGAACTTAAGCATAGCTTATCATCCTGAAACAGATGGGAAAAATGAGAGAGTAAATCAAGTCATGGAAGAAATGCTCAGAATCTATTTCATGGATAATCAAACCCAGTGGGAGAAGTACCTACCTTTGGTAGAGTTTGCCTACAATAACAGTTTTCATAGCTCCATCGGAATGCCACAGAAGATCATTTCAAATAGGGACTCTAGGTTCAATTTCTAGGTTTTGGACAGTTTGCAGCCGCTGCTTGGGGACCTCTATTGAACTTAAGCATAGCTTAATAACTCAAACGATGGGGAAATGAGAGAGTAAATCAAGTCATGGAAGACATGCTCTCGTAATCTATGTTATGGATAATCAAACCCGTTGGGAGAAGTACCTACCTTGGTAGAGTTTTCCTACACAGCATTTTCATAGCTCCATCTAATGCCACCTTATGAAGCTTTGGATGGAAGGCCATGCATAACGCCATTGAGTTCGGATAGAATAGAAGACCGAGTAAAAGTTGAGCCATAATTGATTCAAGAGATGAGGAACAGTGATTCAGATTAGGCAAAGACAAAAGGAAGCACAAGATAAATAGAAAAGATATGATGCACACAGGACCTAATCTGTTATGAAGTGGGGAGACTGTGCCATTCATCGCCCAATAAGAGTACCCATAATTGATTCCTGAAGGGGACAAAGTTGTCACCCCTCGACGAGCAGGGACCGGTTCGTAATCCAAGAGAAAATTGGACCCGCTGGCTCAATATCCTCGCATCGCCAATCTCAATTTGCATAAAACCTATAATGTATTTCATAACTGCTTTACGCTATGTTGTCATGAATCACAAACTAAATTGGCTGAATTGCGTGTATCTGGATGTGGGAACTCACTCAGAGAATCCATTACTTATATTGGACCATAGAGTCTCGGATACCTCAGAACCATCCTAGACCAAGTTAAGGTCCAATGGGAAAGATAGTCCGTGATCTTACCACTTGGGAAGACATCGAGACACCACGACGATATTATCCCTCACTTATTTTACCACAACCTCAAGACTATGTTTCCCGAATGATGGGTGTATTTAATGCTCTGTTTTGACTCAGGTAGCTAGAATTACTTATGGCCTAAACATATCTTATCTGCTTATTAACTGTGAAACTATTAACGATACACTCGAACTTTTGAGATGTATGAACCTTTATGAATTTTATATGTATTTGAATAATTATGGCGATGCCATATACTGTGAGAATGTAAATTTTATGAATGTTTCAAATGATATTGATGATGATGGATATAATGCGATTCACTATGAATGTAAATTTAAGGAATGCTTGCTAATGATGATGGATATGATGTGACATATTGTGTGAATGTGTGAACTCGGCTATGAATGTTTAAAATGCTAGTAGAATGGTGTTGATATGATGCAATCTAGTTTGAATAAATGATAATCTTTACGAAGGCGTCGTTAATTGAATCATGGGATAATATGAGATCTATTTCTAACTTGAAAACTTTGATGTTAAGTTGTTGGTACATGGATACCAAATTTAAATAATGATTGTATGCAATTACATAATACATATGTCGTATGATTTTTGTGTTATTTAATTAATCATAGGCCATGGGCTATGATATAGCCGGCGACGTGATAATGATGAAAGTGAATGTCATGACCACTAGCTTCCAGAAACATCATGGTGTTTAATATTTGTATGTGAAATTATATTTGGTTTGGATGCATTGCTACAGAGGGACCCATTTCTGATTTTGTGTGATGATTAATCGTTTCAAAACTCAATAAATGGGATGACAAACCCCAAAGAACACCTGGCAAGCACCAGACATTCCATTATAGGGTGTGGACCCTAGCCATGATTAGGAGGGGTGGAGGCATTTTACACTGTGTATCCTCCAAAACCCCAAGTCAGCTGAGGATCCATGTTAGCTCACGCCTCCCAATAATATGTGTGTGATGATGATCAAGGCCACCAAGTAGGGATGCTTGGTCAGTGACATCTCCTCATTTTGCTCCCATTTGGATTTAGGTCACAGCTTTGACGCCTCCAAGATAGTCCTCAAGAGGAAGGGATAGGGAATGAAGATGGAAGTAAGTTAGGGAGGAAGGATGAGTAGAAATAGTTGAGAAAGTAAGGAGATTTTTCTAATGGTGGAATTTAATGTTTTCCTCTAAAAGAAAAATGTATATATGAATATTCATAATTACATAATCAAACCACAGCTTGTCTAAATAAAATTGTTGAACTAGATAATTGTAATTAGCACTTCACAAACATTTGATTGGTTTATTGTCTTTATAAAAGGAATAGTCTTGTTGATTGGATTTCTGATGCATACATAAAATACTTAAGAGTTATAGCTATTGATTATTAGTACATGTGCACTAGACTTGTATGTACCTAGCTACACATGTATTTCTCTGTATACGTACACTAGTATGTATGAGTTTTCTTGGCTTACTTATTAATAGTGTCGGTTAATTGTCGCGAAATGTGTGAACCATGTTTCATTTCCCTTGTATCATGAGATACCTTAACTTCTGGACGAAGTGTCATAAGGGTGTATGTAACAACCCCGGTTAAATAGTGCATAAGGTATTAAGTATAATAAATTAGATAATCTAACCCGTCCCACATGTTTTAGTCAAACAATAATTATTTCCTAATAATATTAATTTTATTAATTAACTATTAATTAATTGTTCATATTTGTTGATAATTAATTAATAATCAATGGACTCATTAAAGGTTGTGTAATGAATTAAAGTACACTTAGAATTCTTATTTTAATTAAATACTTATGTATGCAAGTAATGAAGCATTAAATTAAGGATACTATACTAAAGGAGGGGATAAGATAATAAAGGAGGAGATAAAGGAACAATGACTGGGAGGAGAGTCGGTGAATGGGGGATATGATGGAAGAGTCCTATGGGAAATGGGGAGGATTATTTTGTGGAGATGGTAAGAATTTGAGGAGCATTTTACTGTGGCATATTGTCCGTTGAGGAGTTTTTGGGGCTTTTGTGAATCACCCTAGTGGGCACCGGGTTTTGGGGTTTTGGGCATGAATAAGATTCCCACGGTTTCCTAGAGCTAGAGCCGACACATTGCCCTAAATCGGGTCAAGTGGTTAGTCGGTTTGGGTGTGGTTTGGTCAAGCAGCCAGGTCATAAAAGTAGTTGTGAAAGGACAACCTACTAGACCAGACCGTAATAGAGGCATTTTTATCTGCTACATCATCTCCTATTCTGTTATGAAATTGTGGTTCATTAAATTAATTTAACATGATTATATGATTCTTATATGATGAAATGAAATGAATTACTGAGTTTTCTGCGTAGAAGTAATCTTATCTCTTTCACCCCATGGATTTTATCAGAGTTAAATTATTTTGGTCCCTACAGAAACATCTTTTGTAATGTCTAATATTGGGAATCCAAATGTATTTGTTTCATTATTTTCATTCCCCTCCTCATATGCCATATATCCAAATAACATGTTATAGGGTCGTCAGGTACGTTATAGGTTGTAGGTGATGTTTCCCCACAAAGTGGTGGTTCCTTTAACCATTAATATTGGGATATCCAATTGTTCCAACACTTTGTGTTTTTCCAATGGAATATTCAAAATTTCCTCTACCACTGGCCTCTATCCTTTCCAAAATCTTCCTTTTGATTGGGTCACTAATGCTTCCCTTTTTGCTTGCAATGATTTGTTCTCAATATGCACAATAGCTTCAAATTTAGGAAATTTGGTTGTAGTTTCACTTACTTCCTTTGAACTTTCCCCTCAGGATTTTTCCTACACAAACACTAATTGAATTAGTATGGGGGGTTTTCTTGAATTTTCTGCAATTTTGAATGTAATAAATCTACATTTTTTATCTCTACGTCTAGGCATAAAAAGAAGATCTAAATATTAATTCAACAAAAAATTTAACTGTTGAAGGTGGGTGGACAACCTAACTTTGTAGAAACCCTACTAAAGTGCATGTGTGGGCTCTTTCCTCATGTCTTATTGTTTTCTCTCTTCCCTTAAATTGTTCTTAAAACCACTCCAAAACCATATAAAAGAAATCTAATGAAAACACTACCTATTATCGTACTACAACTCTGTTATTGGACTAATTCCAGAGGGTGCATTAATTCATTAGATCTCCCTAGATCCCACTGGATCTAGAACAAAATAGGATGTGACATGACTCTTTCCCTAAGTTTTGACCATTGAATTGACTAGGAGGAAGGAACAAATAACATACCTCATTATCGCTTCCTAGGGTCTTTGTCGCTCCCACTTCACTCAAAGGTTTCGTGAAGTCAATACCAAGACAACACAAAACCAACCAAAGTGAAGATAGCTCAATATATCCAACCTGGCCAACTTATGTGTATTATCAATGAATTACACAATAAAGTGGAAATAGCTTTATGGGAAAGGGACATACAATCAGATCATATTAATTGAAGTAAAGATTACAACCTAATCACCTTGATCTCACAAGATTCCTTTCGGTGACCCTTAGTTCCAACACACACACACTTGCTCAATCCTTGCATGAAGAAGATCAAATCTTCTTGAGACTTGGTCGGACACTCCAAGCTCTTGTCTACAGTCCTCACACAATTTTTCACCAATGCCCCAAATGAATCTTGCTTAACCTTTTCCATGAGAATTCCCTCAATATATAGAGAGGAATGAGATAGTTACTTGGTTAAGAATGATCCCAAAATATCGTGGAATCCAGTACTAGGATAACCATCTAATGCCAACTCATCCCTTCTAGAAGATTCCCTTCAGAAACATCGAATTCATCGCTTTCCATGTTTTAGGAAGAGTTGGGGCACCCTAACTATTCAACAAAGTGCAAGAAGTTCACACCCCTGGCTTAGCAATCATGAATGGGTCATTCTCACCTAAATGCAATTCATAGTTCAATGAACCTTCTTCAAAATGAGTTTGAAGAGATGAATGTAACTTTTCTCAGTAGAAAGTTCTTATGAAGATCTTGAGTACACCATCATCAATACATCATCATGATGACCAAAATCATGGGTAATAGAATGCCCCCCAAAGCGCTGAGGTTGGAACCAAAGGATGCCTCTAAAGACTGTGCTCGATGTGTGTTGGAAATCAGAGCACACCTAATCTAGAACCCTGGGAACAACCAAGCATATAGAATAATGCTATATACCCAATTATAAGCATTCCCATACCTCGTGATCATGACTGATGACATTATAGACATAGGTCATGGCCACCTCACCATACACCCTGGATCCATGCCATCAAAATAGGTACAGCCACCAGAAACAAGAATCAGGATCTATGGGAGAAATTTTAAATTAAGACGACATAGCACTCTAGACATACACTGTGCTGGATCCATGTACCCACCATACATAGCCCATCGCAACCCCGGACAAAAGAGATGATCCGTGGTCTCTCGAATCCGGTCACTCAAAGCACGACCCAACCATGTGATTATAGGTGTTGGAGTCGAACATTGTTAGAAACCACTTGATTACCTGTTATTGATGAAACCGTTAACAAGTCCAAGAGAAATCACCATTGATGTCAATGATCACCAAGGCACCCTAGTACAATCCATCTAGGAAAGTGCTAATAAATGACTGAAGTTGAACATCTCGATGGAACTTCTCCTGATCGGGTCAATGGGATGTAAACCCAATCGGTCGAAAAGGAGGAAACTCCCGCATTGAGGCATGCAAGCCCAAGGTACCAAATAATTTCTAAGTCTTGATTCTGGGATAATGAGCTGAAGCTCCGATGGAACAAAATCGTCATAGGAGGGGTCTTGATGTATCCCCATCAATGACACAAAAAATGGAGTAAATGAGTTTGAAGGTGAAACAGAGTAAGACTTGGAATCTGGATCTGATTACTGCAGTTGGCCCAATAATGGAGAGAGTGGATAACTGCAGATGGCTGACCCAATATAGGTTTCAGATGGATCCTCCTTGAACATATGAATGACAACGACCAATGATTTCCATAAAGATTGGATTCAAATATACTATTTAGAATGACCTGTAAAATAGAATGAGAGAAAATGGATTCCCAAACCGGTTTCAATGATGAATAGGTGTCATGTTCAAGAGCGCTAATTTATTTCCAATCAATTTAAGATGAAAACATATCCCTTTCCCAAATTTCTTCCCCACCATTTATGATGAAAACTTCCTGCTTTATTTTTGTGTAAGCTTGAGGAGGATAACATGCTTGTTGATGTAATCTCATCCTTCAAACGAATCCCTCAGAGTATGTTTAACAAAACCTAATAAGGAGTGGTTCGTGTTCCATTACGGGTCTGGCTAATGTTTTTAACGTATCCAGATAGAAAACTCGGCTATTTTCATGATTATAGAGTTTGAAAAAACACTTAAAAGAGAACTCTCTCAGCCTCTTTTTCAGAAAATAACTGTATGAGACCGAAAAAGAGATAAATTATTGCTCACTGTGACGCTTTACTTCAAATACTTTAACCAGTGTGAAAATAGCAAGGTCGCTCCGCTATCTTTTCATGTTTAGAGAGTCTAAAAGAGCTTAAAAGAGGACTCCAGGGGGGTCCCTTTCATGGCTAACCTTGTGAGCCCGAAAGTGATAAAAGTATGCCTAATCGCGATTCTCATATATTTATGAAAGTAAGAAATCGCATTAAAGACCACGCCGAGGTTTTATACAAAAACCATAAAACAATCAAAACACGCTGGCGACAAAGAAAAAATATGTTTGTATCCCTATATTTAACCATCCAAAACGGCTTTCACGCCGAAAAAAGTTACACTCAAAAGGCCATTAGGGATTAGGGTTTAATAGATAAATAACCATAAAAAACAAATGACATAGCAAAAGTAAACATCTTTTACCATATCATTTTACCTTCCACTATTTGAGCTCAAAACCCCTCGCTTAATTCCCCTCAAAGTTTGGCCAGATTGGGAGTTAGAGGTCCATTTAGCTGGTCAGCCGCGATGCTGAGGTAGGCTCTTTGTCCAACACTTTCATGGTTTAATTTTTGTAATTTCATTGGTTAAAATTTCATTTTTGTGTTGATTTTGTAAGCCCTACTTGCACGCTGCCATTCTCGCAAGTGGGCTACACGACCCTCGTGTGGAATGGGGGCATTCTCGTAGGTGGAATTTTGGTAGCTATGAGGTTCTCGCCGTGACTGCGTCTGGGTGGCACCGCGAACCAAAAATCTCAAAAAATGTATACATTTACCAATGAAAGAGAATGAATTCATGAAAAAGTTGCTAATCTTCTTGTTGTGCCTCTTATACAAATAATTGGCCATCAAAATGGTGCCTGAATGGCGCGAAAGGGTTACGAAGAAGACAATGGAATTGTTGAAAATCATCCACCTACTATTACTTCTTTGAGAAATTGTGGCCTCCTAAAGTACTTTCGCATCCCCGGCATAAGTGCCCAAGTCAGGTTGTTAGAGCACCTGGTCCACATGTGGGACCCCACCAGTAGGTGTTTCATGTGGGGGTTCACACACCATCCTTAGATATTGAGGACATTTAATTTTGGACCGGATTGTCACCAGATGGGCACTATGTGAGCCTAACAGGTGGCAGAGGTGGTGGGGCCACCCATGAGTGAGTATTACCGCTTAATCGATTCCTGGCAGAGAAAGAAAGGAAAAGTATCTATTTGGGGGTACATGATTTGACCCTCCGTATTCATCCTATTCACCATATCTTGGATGGCTGGGAGTTCTTCTCCCTCTCATGGCGCCACAAAGTTACTTCCAGTATGCCACAGAGTGTACTGAACCAATGTTCAACTGGTACATGCTCGCTTCAAGTAAAGATAAAAAGCTTTGAATCAAATGTGGGGACGTAGGCTAATTCAAGCAATTCAAAATGGATCTCTTGTTGGTTCTTCTCTTCCCTTGAGAGGGTTCCACACCGACCGCAGTTCGTTGGACCCCATCAGCCTGGGGATCCAAGGATGTTGAGATGGTATCGGCTCATGGCCCGACACGTGGCTAGACCGATCATCAAGTATGATGATACTTTCGTTGATTGGCTTCAACCACAGATGTTGATGGTTGACTACTACGCTTATGTCGGGCTAGATTTCCGAGGAGATCCGGATTTGGTTCTTCCTGAGGGTGCTCAGTGGGGAGGTCTCGGTAAGAAGTACACACATTTTCTTTAAATACGGTGAATTTTTATTATATTCAAACGTTTTGTTTCTTTATATGTTTGCCCAAAGACTAATACAAAATTCATTTTTGATAATACGGATGTTGGAACTTACCGACCTCCCAAGATCTCCATTCAACAACGAGAGGTAGGAAAAGACCCACGATATGCCGAGGATTACCGCGGAACAAAATTTAGAGGGCCCGACCGTAGATATTCCAGACATGACTCCGGAAGAGGTTCCACAACGCGATAAATGTCATACAGTAGGGGTATCATCATCTATGAGTCAACTGCTCCGAGGGGTTGTTCTGCCATCGTAGGTTACCGTGAACGTCATCCGTGACGCCACTTTGTAGAAGCTATGAGATCAGATTTTGACATTTTGGTCTTCGGACAAACTTTTGTAAAAAGTTTTGATCGTTATATATACGTATGACTTCTACCGGCTTACTGCGTGTTTTGTTTGATTGATGTGATTGATTTATAAATGATTCAAATGTCTGCCTAATACATAATTAGCCAATGCATCTTTTAATGTATTCAATGTAATCAAAATAACACCCCAAGAGGCGAATCTTTAAATACACCATAAAAGTCACGATCAATAGTGTAGACATTTACTTAACCGTAATACTACAAGTCGCAAATCAAGTCGCGACAAACTAAAATGACGCACTGGTGCGAGATATCAACCACACTAATAACGTGCTATACCGCAATGTTGTTGGTCGTGATGGTCGGTGCACAATAACTGTAAGGAGACAAGTTCGCTTTGTAGGTGTGTAAATTGTGCATGCAGCGTAAGCAAGGTTATGAGTACTCACAAATTTAGCACCGTCATCGAAGCCAATATAGGGTAGAAAGACTCGTATTATCCGGAAATCAAACACAATGTCACATAAGGGTAGAGACCGAATAACAAACAAAAAGCAACTATAGTAACACACAAGAAGTACGATACAATAAAAAATACAAGTACTTGTGCACATAAGGATTTTATGCATAGAATTTCTTCAAGTACAACCCATTCCCGGGTTCACCCAAAGGGATACCACTTACCCACTAACTCATAAGCTCCTTTGTCCAAACCTCAACGATACAAGGACCTCACCACATGGGTTTGAATTTCCTAGCTCTAACATATCTTGATCTTGTTCATAGAGAAAAACAAGATCACGTTCAGAGAAAACACGAGGCTTGGAATGCTTGTCATTGGGCATTGACGCTTTTCCTCAGAGCTCTATGACAAGGGGGTAGCATCGTGTTGAGTTTCGCCTAATCGCATAAGATACAATAGACGTTCTTCTTTGGATGTGGTGTTGGGGAGAAGTTCGACAACTTGTTTCAAATATGGGATTTCACACTCAATCGACATAATCGCTTTGATAATATATACTAACTGGAAAGGTGTTAACCCAGTAGAGGACTTGATGGATGTATGGTATGCCCACAAATGCTCCAAAACAACATTGTGTGCCAACTTGTTTTATGAATCCCTATCATTCGTCAAGCATAGCGAGAACTTTGTTAATCACTGACCATCCATTGGTCAGGATAATAGGCTTGAGTTATCAGCGTGATGTAAGACCCAACTTTTCAAGAAGTTCGACATCATAAAATTCTAAAGTGGCTACCTGATAAGTGACTTATAGCTTGGGGAACACCAAAATGAGCTATGATGTGATTAAAAATGTATAATGTTGTGGTCTTTCTAGTGTTTTCAAACGTCGGCATCGCCTTGGCCCAATTTGTAAAATAATCAACAACTACACATCGTAAAACCATGCCCCTACCGAAAGGAGGTGACATGTCATGAAATCGATGCCCCATTTCAAAAAAGGACCAAATGAGACCACAAGATGAAGAGGATTAGGATGTGACCAAATTTTATGACTCAGACCCCACGCATGGCATTTCCAACGCATTACGATACCAAGCAATCAATGAAGGCCAAAAATACCCCACTTGTAAGATCTTCAAGAGTATTACCCGCACATATGACCACCCACATGCCCGAAATGGCGTAGGCCATTCAAAGCTTTCTACTTCATCGAACGTTAGGACAATGTTGAACAGAAGTCAACTCCGACAATAAAGAGATTCCCTGCTGATAATGTATTGACTAGATTGATAGCTTTATGCGACGCCGGTCGTAAGCATCTGCGACAAAGTTGGTCGGAAAGTCCTGGTTTGAGATATATAATGATATCCATACCAAATATCATCAGTACTAATTAGGAAAAGAGATTCATCATGTAATGAATATGCTGCTACATTTTCCATTGCGTATCGTGTTCCATATCAACTCAATAAAATCTAAGGACTTCTTGGACTTTGCGCATTTGAATTCCAAGTCAAACTCCGAGTAATTTACAATCCATTTGGAGTATTTTCTAACTGCAATTGACGCAGGAGAATGTAAGGTTGCATAGGGTTGCAATGAGAAATCACCATAGTCTCTTATGAGAGGATATAGTGCCGGCATCGGACGACTTTGGACGACGTACCAAGGCCAATTTTCATACATGTTGATACTTCCTCCTGATTTTAGTCGACGGAGACTTCGGCTCAGGTAATATATATAACATGTTCATCGCGGGCATCATCCTCTTGGATGAGAACCATGCCAATGGTGTAACCCGAGGCAGCAAGGTAGAGGAAATAACCGCGACTATAATCGGGGAAAGAGAAGCTGAGCTCGCGTCAATGATAAATTCAAAGCCCAAAATCATTGTTGGCAATGGTATCCTGCATTTAACTTTGAATCCTTTTATTGTGGCCAATGTAAATCCATGAGTTATCTTGGCATAATTTTGGATAAAACGATGTAAGAAAGTTTGCTTTCCCCTCGCAAACTTTGCAACGGGCGAAGTGTAGAAGGAGGAGGGGATTAAGGATTGCTCAACCTTTAAAGGATCCAATCGGATCACTTAACACGAAACGATGAAACCTAGAAGACAACCAAATTCTACGCAAAAAAACACATTTACGAGGGTTTAGGCGAATGCAATAAAATCGACAACGAACGAAAATAGATCGGAGATCATTAGGGTGATCGACTCGACGTAAAAAATGAGCCGACAAATCATCCAAATAGGGTTGAACGATGTGCTTGATATCATGAAAAGCATAAGACATGGCACGTTGAAAAGTTGCTATGGTGTTTTTAAGGCTGAAAGGCATCATCCGGTATGTGAAAGTAGCCCAAGGACAAATAAAAATAGTCTATGTTGATCCTCGGGATTAATGTTGATTTGATTATAGCTCCAGAAACCATCCATGAGAGAAAGATTTCAATTTCCCAGTGTAGTCATCGACAATCTGATTGACGAAAAGGGTAGGAAAGTTGTCTTTAGAACAAGCTTTATTGATATCCCCATCAACACAAACATGAATCATGCCTTGTTTCTTTTCAATCGAAACATTAAAACCCAACAGAGAGCCATCGGATAAATAAAGTCGAATTTCTCGAAGTTTCAACTCTCTCGAGCCTTATAGCATCCCTCTCTTTAATGCAAGTGAACCGGACGAAGGCATTATTCGCTAATGGTTTAGCGTTAGGGTATGTCTCTTTATCCCGCGTCCCCAGCCAATCTCGTGGTTGATACCGCATCTCTTCAGTAGCTCCGTGCAAAGATGTCATGAAACCTTTGAACAGGGACGATAGGTGACTATTTCGCTAGGGGGAACACCTAAGCTCCAATGTGAAAATTTTTGACAATCCCAAGTTTGACGGAGATGTCAAGGGGAATAGTGGCAGATATATTTCTTAAGTTCCCTAGAAAACACATCGTGTGCAGACTAGGGAACAATGGAGATGACCACAGCTACCGACGGAGTCGGAACCACAGGTTCCTATATGTTGTTCCAAAAGAGGATGGAACAATGATGCCCATTGTCCCAAGGTGTCTCAGCCATGACATACATGATCATATCATCAGTGGGAAAAATAACAATTTAAAAGTATTGGTAGACAACTCATCAAGAGAGGGGCTATAATATGTTGTTGATTGAATGGCCCGATAGGTGGATTCAACCAGACTAACGCATACATTTCACACAATCGAAGATGATCTCTAGGGTCAAGTACCATCCATGGGTCGAGAGACATAGGTGTTCATGAGGTGGCGGTGGAGATCAGTTGATGGAAGCACAAATGAGTGTGGAACATTAAGGGTGGAATGAAGTACCCATTAACGAGGAGTCCTTTTAGAAGGCCTACACCGACATTCTCATAACCCGTGGGGTTTTAGCAATAAACGGAACATTGCCAGTGATAATGTATCTGAAGGTGTTGGTTGATGATAACAACCTTTCCTTGATGAGGGAAACATACTCCACCGGAAAAGTGTTGATACAACTACATGCATGGAATCAATCCAAATGCTGCCAAGAAAAAGATTATAATCAATGGGAGCACCAAAGACTTCCACTTCAACTTGAAATGTCTTACCTTATAACGTGATGGATGGGAACGAAGGAAGGAAACTGTAGGGCTTAAAACCGAAGTTTTTGAAGGATTTAAGAGTGTTCTCATCTGGCCCAAAGAAGAGAGCCAATGGATTTCCAAGAAGCAAGAGACATAACACAAGTCGAGGCACCCTCATCGACCACAGTTCGGACAATGTTTTGTCAAAGACAACCACTTGTATTTGGAATGCAAGTTGAGGGGGTAACCTTTGAAATGTGATCTTCCTAGTCAAAGATTATTAAATTCATGTCCATCGAGTCAATTCCACTGATAAGCTTTCAACATTGCCTTCCTTTGTGCAAGACAAGTTTGAAGGACTTCAAGGGTCGACATCGCACATGGTGCGTTTAAGCAGATCTTCAACAATGCTAGTAGTTCTCACCACACGCAGCATGAGGATTGGAAAGCTGATCAACGACACCCCTTTGGGGCTAGAATTGCGTTGAGACCCTGTATCGCTCGACATGAAGAGGACCTAGTAGGTGGAGTCGGTCGAGAGGGTTGTACCAAAGAAGGGGTAAATCGGCCAACCTTCTCCTTAGAGGGAGAATAATCTTTGGCTCTAGTAGTAAGTGCAATGTTGTTCTCATGAATCACCGGTACACATCAAAAACATATGATGTATTAGAAGAGGAAGGTTGGTCGGAATGACCAACTGAGCCTATTATTGAGATGGGAAGGGTTGGGACAAGACACCATGTGTGGTTTTGGAGCCCTTGAAGGAACTTAGTGACCCTAACATCCTTGACAATCCTTCATGTAATGGTCATCACCATAGATAAGGTAAGGGTATCATGGTTTGCACTTATCCCAATCGATAGGGTAGATTTTGTTTGCTCGTTCGGATTATTGTTTTTACCCTTTTTATTCTTGCCTCTCCCCTTTTAGATTTTTTTTTACCAGCAGAGGTAGATTGAACTCCACATTTACCCTCAAGTCTTGCTGCTGGGAGTGGTAGGAGACTATATTTTGGAACATTAGAAGAAGCGTGCATTTAGGGTTTGTGTTGAAGCGCACGTGACAGCTCGCGCATCTAATCACAATCGGCCGCTGGTACGCAGCCTAGAGGCTTGAAGTGTCGGAAGTTAATAGGACGAGGTAAGTCGTGTAGTAAAATCAAGTAAAGGGTCTCTACTTCAGGAGTAAACGAGGTCAAGATATTGAGCGACGATTTATAGCCTCAGCCCGCGGACTAGGCTACACCCATGGAAATGTTGTCCTTACCGATTTTGTTCTACAAATGATTTGTAAATCCATTCCGCCGCGAACTCCATCTGGGGAGCTCAAGTTTAATGAGACAATGCCTCCTTCTCCATTCATGGATGTGGTCGACATAAGGAGTGCCTTTAGTCCATTTTGAAATAAGTCAAAATCTTGGTCCCCATATCATAACGGATCAATAACTAGTAATGCGTAAGGAAACTATGCCAAGGTGTTGAAGTTAGAGAATAAACCTCATGGCAATTCAATATACCAACTTGTTGATGGGCTTAAATTGACCATCCTCATTAACCTGAGAGTGGAACCGGTCCTGAGGTTGTCCGAAAACCCAAGCCGGGTTTGAAATGGACCACCTCGACGAAGTTTAACGGGTTCGGCTGGTCACCGGGTCTCGTGATGGAAACCAAAGAGAAGTGATCCTGAAAGCTAAGAAATCTAACTAATCTAAAATAAACAAACTAAATTATAACCAATACAAGAAACTAACTAAAATAAAGGGAAACTAGAAACTAATATAGCAAACTAAACTAACTACACTAATCTAACTATAAATTACTAACTACTTATATATACAAGATACTAACTATGATTATAATAACTCAAATCAACTACCTAATTATTAGCTATGATATTCCTTATTCACAAATATACAATATGGACAAACTACATATTTGATTAAAACCTGCAAAACTCATGTGTTCGCTGCCCTGAGATAGCCCAGGGTCTCTTTTTATTTTTATTTTTGTATTTATGAAACAGAAAGAAAGCTAACTGAAATTAAAAAATCTAATATATATTACTGAAATAAAACAATGTAATCTAAATCTAACTAAAATATCATTTATATTGTACTAATTAATCAAAGCAATAAACATCTAACTAATTGACCTGGAAACGCTCGAAGTCTGCTATGTGCAAGATGACTTCTTAAGCTGATTGGAGGAAGAAAATCACACCATCTCGTCCTTAAGCTTCTCGAAAACGATCTTCTATGCTGCTTCTTGAAGTATGTTACAAGACAAACAAGACATAAAAGAAATCATAACAATTTTATGATGATAAATCTCTGCAAAAGGGAAACCTATTGTGCAGCAAACTTATATAACAATTCAGCTTATGAAGAAGACAAAGCTATCATTCACGAACTAAATCAACAACGGTTATGTTCTTTATCTCTTT
>SNQJ01S0192742.1:7582-17833 GCA_010110895.2 Picea sitchensis | reverse complement strand
TATTTATTTATTGTTTAATGTATATTAATTAATCGATTAATTAATTAATTAACTTATTAAATATTTGGGGAATGAATGAAAGTTTAATAAATTTTAATTTATTAAAAGAAAACTTAACGTATTGGCAAATACATTCGAGAGGGGCGAATGGACTTTTGTATTGGAGGGGGGTAGGGAGAATTTTTGGATATTAAGAGATTGTATTGGAGCAATTTCCAAGGGAGGGATTGAAAAACTGTATTTCGGGTTTTTGGCTTGAGGAATTTTTTGGACTGTTACAGGGGAGCATCAGTTGCTAGGATTTTTGGGCTCGGGGGCCAGGAATCCTCACTAAATCCTAGAGCTAGGGAGCCAGATAGGCTCTGTTCCTAGCTGACTGGGAGTAAAGATTCAATTTTGGGAAGAGTTTGGGCAAAGAAGCTTGGTCAGAGTTTGGGCAGAGCAGCTTGGACAAAGTTTGGGCAGAGCAGCTTGGACAGACAGAGTGGAAAGCAACATCACTTAAGAGGTATTTATGTTCATTATTATGGCATGTCATTATCGTTATGATGGTTCATTATTTTACTATGCTGTATATTTTTTTTTATATCATGCTGCTCATTTGAATTTGTTGAACCATGAACTGTTACTTAGTTTGTTTGTTGAATATAAAACCGTAAAGAAATTATGATATAAATTTTATGTTTAAATTTATTAAATTTTAGGTTCTGTTAGCAAGGACTCTACATTTGGTTATTGGTCTCTTTTACTCATGCACATGCCTTTGGAGGAAAAATTTGGATATCTCTTTGCTAATTTTTGCAGGAACTTTCTGCAATCATGGTTTTCTCTTATCATTATCTTGGTGAAGTAAGTAAATTTATGCAATTTCATGTCATTAATGCTTTATTGTGAGTTTACTTGCTTGTATTGAAGATTTATTGCTTGGTTAAAACCCTAAGAGAGGAGCATAAGGTTCTTCCTCCTCTCACAAGTATAATTGCATCCATTAATTTGTGAAGGAAATCCCACCTAGGTTAAACTCCTAAAGCCCTAAAGTGCCATCACTTTAGGAGTTTGATTCTAGACACTTGTTGTGACATTATTGAAGAATATAATAAGGGAAGAATGATTTTCTAGATCCAAAAAGTGCTTGAACTACAGAAACCTCTTCTTTAAATCTACGACCCTAATGTGATAGCACCTAATATCTCAAGCTCTTTCTCTTAGACATTTCTATCATCATTCTCCAATTGCATATTTATTGTTGTTACAAAAGACTCTATAGCCGAAACGACACTAGATCACTTTCTCTCTTGTGAAGGAATTTGATCAAACAAAACTCAACTCTGATTCTCTAAGGCTTTCTACTAATTTTTCTAACTCTAAATTAGTCTAACTCACTAATTTTATTGTTGTTGATGAAAATCTTTTCTACAACCATCTAATTTACTTCATTTTGTTGCATATACTAGTCTAACCCTAGCTAACATAATAAAAAGTTTTTTGGGATAATTCAACATTGATCTATTGGATATGTGTTAAATTTTCCTTGTAATTTCATGCAATTCTGATCTCTTTAACTTGTTGTTGTTACAAAATCATAATTATTGTTGTAAATTACTGTATTGTTGTAATTTTGCACCAGTGTCAATAAATATTTATTATCTATTGTCTATTGAGGTGTTAATAACGTATTGTTACTTGGGAATCACTATACATATGCTATAATTGTTCTTGTTCCAGGAAGGTACTCGAAAAATCCTTGTCTTCCTCAATTTCACAGACGTAGACCTCTGAATTAGGTGATGAAGAGAGGGGACAATGGGCATGGCTAAAAAACTTTCCACTTTGATCCCTTGAGGTCATCAGGGAAGCCTCCCTTGTGGTGGACCTCCTCCATCACTAAAACGAGGGGATTTATTACTAAGGTGAGAGTGGTAGGATTTCCTATAGTTATGCAATATTTGGTGATTTTTTTTGGGATTTGCACAACTACAAATCCTAAACATCATAAAGTAAAATACAAGACACGACATCATAAACATCTATTGCAATTTTGTTAAAATGATTTAGCTATGGCGCTGCAAATAACATAGTAATTCAAACATGCAATGGATAAATGAGTGTGAATAATGTAAATAGGGAAGGAAATCCATAAATGACAGACATCCATCTCATTTTTCAATTTTCAAAATATGAACTGTATACTTGCGAAATTATGTTCATATGAATAGTCTATTATCTCTTTTGAACAAGGGAATAAATGAAAATAAAAATATATGACAAGGTTAAAATGATAAAGGTAGTGTAATTTATGAAAAATGAAATGAAATGAGAGGAATGCATGAAAAAATTATGTTCATTTTTCATATATAGTTAATCATTTATGCTCATAAGATTGTACAATTTTCCATAATAAAGATAATAATCAGTATGAAATTCTTTTAAAAAAATTCTATACAATTCATCAAAACAATCATTGTATTCCAGATTATCCTTTTCACCAAATACTATATTTCCAAACTGTATATAATTTTAGTTTACAACAACCAAATCAAAATATCAAAACTTCCCATATATCATATTGAGACTAAAAAGTAAAACCAATGTCATATACATGTTTTCCATAATAAATAAATATTCAATAAATCCTCTTAACAAATATTTTAAACTATATAAATTGAGGGGAAATAACTTGAAACTTATATTAAATATGATTGGAATAAGAAGAGAATAATGCATGAATAATGATAAAATAATGAGGGGAAAAATTCCTAGTTTAAGTAATTAAAATCAAATAAACTTTTCACTAGGCTATCATGCCTTAAAATTCCTAGTTTAAGTAATTAAAATCAAATAAACTTTTCACTAGGCTTTCATGCCTTTTAATCCCATTTCTATTGCCAAAATATATTTTGTCTTGCTCATTGACAATTCAAACCCCATATAATATTTAGATATTGAATTCTTCATGAATGGAAAATTGACAACTGTCACATAATCTCATCCACACCCAATTCACGTAACCATGGCCATTCAAGATTGTGGCTCTAAAAATAATGCAAAGGCTGGTATGCAAGTCAGGGTATAGTTCAAATAGAACCAAAAGGATTAGTATAGGCCACTAAAAAAACAAATGGGTGCACGGCCTCAATATTTGAAAAATAACAGAGTTAATAGTGAGCACGATATGCGCTTTGTTAATAGAAACTAAATGAGGAAATGAACTCAGTTTGTAATGAGTACAATATATAATCTTAAACAAATTCATTCATACAAAGATTACTCCCCATGTTGGTGGCATATATATTCATTAGTGACCAGAGAAATTAAGACCTGGGTTCGAACTTAGGTCAAAACTCAACAAATTTAAACAATAACAGAAATGGATTCAAACCATTTTCCCTACAACCCATTATTTTCAAAAATATTCCAGGAATAATGAAAAATGGTAGTATGAATTCAGGAAAATAAATGTATACAAAGGAGAGTAAACATACTTGTTTTTCAAGTAATGCCACAAGATGCATCCAAACATTCAAACAATTTCTTTTTATGAGCGAAAGGTAGGGAAAAGAAGGACTTTCACACTCATTACAAACAAATTTAGAGTCACAACTATTTCATTTAATTTGACAACAAAAATCTTTTGCAAAGGATGTTTAGAAGTTTGTGATTACGTACCATGTCTAGAGATTGGTTTTATACCACTTGTGAAGGCCGAGACGGTTGCAACGAACATGAGGCCAATTTTCAAAGCCAAGTTGCAATTATTTCTCCATTATCAAAAAAACAAATGAAATGGAAACAACCATAGCCAATAGAGATGCCAATAGAGATGGTAAATTGTGAGCGTGTAGACATTAACTCCCACATCCTCTCATATTCAATGCATGGCCAACTCATTCCCCATTACATTGATATTTCAACCATCAAGTATATCATATGCATATGCCAAAACTCAACAGTTCCAACTCATACGTATCATGTATCACTGTTATGACAAACATATCAAATCAACCTTTAAACTCATGCTTATGCACTATAATAACCATCCATTTCCTGTAGCGCTCAAATATGTCAAGTTTAATGAGTCTAAACTTATACCTATATCATTTGGGTAACAAACCAAATGGTATGACCATACCCCTTATATCAAAGATGTCATATGCATTGATTAACCATTTCCATGTATGTTTTAATATACTTCCAAACCAATTCATATACGTAAAGTTTGAAAAACCCAAAATTTCATACCTTGCCATGCTTTGACTATATTGATCACTTATAGCATTGCTCAAAGTTTGAAAAACCAAAAATTTCACACCTTGTTTCATACCTTGCCATATTGATCACTTATAGCATTGCTCATTGCCACATGGAAAATGTGTGGGTGTGTTTGTCAGGATCGAACCCAAGATCAAATCATACAATTCCTTTAAATTTTATGTTTCTCAAAGCTTTAAACTTGACATACCTTGAATGCCAACAAAACTTCTAATTTGCTAGACACATAATCGTATGGAACATAAAGGACCATGCTTTTTTGCAAATAATTTCATGGATACCATGTTTAATGTTGAGGAGAGAATAGAGTTATATTTTCAATTTATTAGATATGGTGTGATGTTTTCACAAACTTCCATACATTACACTTATTATCATGCAAACAAGTATTTTTGAAAAAACATTTATAAAATATTATAGGAAATTTTGGAATTATTAAACCATTGATCTTAACACCATATATACAATGAGGTCATAATTTAAACCGATGATATACTGAAATTCTCAGGAAAATGCAATGGCCATTTTTTCTTCTAGGGGACCACACCTATTAACGTTTAAACCACAAGAGCATCTTATAGCATATTTTAAGGGCACATCATGTCACTTACAACGAATTGAACTTGGATGGGGAGAGTAACAATAATTACTCCCAACCACTCAAGCTACATCCAATGGACACACACACACACATGTTTCACAATTTTTTGCGATATTTTATAGTAGGTGACGAATTATGAGTCAATTAGTGGTAGTAACTAGGGTTTCTTCATGTCTAGTGACTTGGAAAAGTTATAATGAATTTATACAAGGTAATTGATCATGTGTATGTGTGTGAGATGTTCTAATGTATTTAATGTCAATGAACAAGTCTAAGTAATGAAAATAAGCCTTGGGACACTATCTATCAAATAGAAAAGGATGTTGTAATCAAACTTATGATAAAAGACAATTTGCTTCAACAATATTTTCAATTTGAAACAACAACAAGTTAGTTGTCCTAAAATTAGTAATACTTAATGGAAAAGATTCCAATTAGTGAGTAAAATATGTATGGGATGTTAGACAATGGTTATATGCATGTATTATCATTAAAATAAACTAATTACTTGCAATATGATCAAGCCCTAGTGGTTGTAACAACAATAAATAAATGGATTAGAATCTAAATCGGTGAGTTGGAATGAGCATGAAAATGCAATAAAGTACCTAAAATAACAAGTCACTTCGAGAGAAGGTGAAAATTGAGGTTTTATCTCACTTGCAAGTTAAATACTAGTGTCGTCTTGTTACCCAAGGCCATGAACCATCATCTTCTTGTCCAAAAATATAACTCAACATTTAGACATGATCCTTTTGGTTTCCATACTTCAAATCATTTATTATATACTCAATTTTAATCTCTCATGTGTTTGTCGATGTAACTAACTTTTTGGTTTCCATACTTCAAATCATTTATTATATACTCAATTTTAATCTCTCATGTGTTTGTCGATGTCACTAACTTGTTGGTCAACCATATCAACTATGCAACAACTATGTCTTCAAACATATTATGATGCCATACCTCTATTTTGAATACTAATCATATCATCTACGTATCAAACAAGATTGTCATTCCCATAGTAGGATTCCATATCATTTTGGTTTTGTCACAATATAATTTTTCTGCTATAATAGGAAGGCGATATATTAGTAGGATATGATTCAAAACTTTTAGGATCATCATCGAGAGAAATCTCAGAAGAATTCATCATATATGGATGAGGAAGAATACCCATGATATTCCAATGGAAATAACTCTTATGAAAATACTAATACTTGTAAGGGTAAGGCATGATAAGGAACATGAGATGATTTATTTTATAGGAATGCAATGGAAAGGCATGTACGATATGTGTTATAATGATAATACATGAAATGAAAATGCATATATGATTTGTACTATAATCAATAAAAAAGGAATGCATGATTTGTATTATAGTGGTAGGATATGCATGAGATGATTTTGTTATGTTAATAACATAATTGATAATTAGGAATCCATAATTTATTCTTTGGTAACAAGATATGCTTGGTAATTCATGTATGATTGTGGTATTCATGTATGATTATGTTATCAGCTTAAGACATATTTGATTCATGTTATGAGTTCAAGATATGGGATATCATGCATGGTTATGTCAATTAAACATGTGATTAAGCAAGTGATGACACATTTTTTTATATATGAGATTGTGATAAGATAGAAAGACATGAAATGAGTAGACATGTGTAATAACTTTAATAATTCATTATGTAACAATTATCTAATAAATTGATGATTCAAAATTGAATGAAAAATTTATAATATAAATGGTAAGTCACATAGGGATTTCTACATTGTTTGATTATAAGATGACTTTCTAATACATGTGAGGGTATTGAGATATGAGATGCATAAGTATTTATGAAAATGAGATGATATGATATGAAAAACCTAATATCATAAGAGCTCCGGATCTTTCTAGAACAATTTGTATTTGGTTTTATTAAGTTTATTTTATCTTGGTATATGGGATTATGATGTGAATATTTTAATACTTGTTAAGGTCTATAATATGCGGGTGTCCCTTTTTCATTTGTGTGCTTGAGAACTAGAGACCAAAACTACTTTGAATAGATTCTAAGAGAAAAATATGGAATTGGAAGCTTCTCATCATAATGGAAAATGATGGAATTTTTAGCATTATTATCATAATCATCATTCATCAACATCAAATAAAAAAACACTACAATTCATAAAACACATGCCATCAAATGTGTGTGTGTGTTGATATATATTAAAAAATCATCTCAACTGTACATTTACAAAATGACACATCGTGCCCAATATACAATATGAAAACAAGTTCCCAAACATGGAAAAGTGATCACATATGGTTCCCTAGATACAAAATGGTATACAGTGGTCACTCATTCACAACTACCACCCTCACAACTATCAGGTGCATCCTGAAACTCAATCTTTCTTCTCTTACTCAAAGTAGGACCTCGAGTGGTTATGCACCTAGGCGTGGCTCATTGCCTTGGAGATTAGAAAAATAAACAATAGTCTTATAAGTTTTTTTTCATAATGAATTAATAGATTTATAATGATACTTTATAATTCAATCTAAGAAAACTCACCACAGATGATACTAGCAATCATGAGTGTTTGTCCCTCCTCCATGACCCTAATCTCTTAGAAATTCCACCCTGCAACAATCACAAGGATCAAAGCATGAAATTTAAAAAAAAATCATAAAATCAATTCCATTCATGATACATAAAAAGTCATCAACAAATGGTCTCACCCTGAATAATCTATACAACCTTCTTTGAGGAAAAATTTGTTGTGGCAGCCTCAATGGATGGCATAGTCTGGTATGCAATAGAGGTAACTATTGGGTCATGTACAAGTACATCCATTTTGAATGCATCATATGGAAAAGGTGGCGGGGGTGGGTGGTGTACAATTGTGGCTACTATGGATTGATATGATGGGAAATATGATGGGGTGGGAGGTGATAAGCCTCCACAAATTGTACGAGTGATGGTAAAATCCTTAGGGTGGAAAGAGGTATCCCAAGAGCTAGGATGGCCAAGGACTGGACTAGTATTGTAGATGGGGATTGATGATGGGGGGAATGTTAGTAGTGGTGGTGAATGGAAGGTTAGTGGTACAAGAGACCTAGTAGTGAATGAAACAACATGCATATATATTTATAATATTTTTATTAGTACAAAAATGTAAAAGTCAACCGAAACAATTTAACAAATTTCACATTTAAACAATATTTAACTCAACACATGATACTTGTGAAAGGGGTGACTTGTCCATCATAGGTGGACATGGTTCATCATCGTATGGTACCACAACATGTAGAAACACAACAACATGATATTTGAGGATGCTAGAGAATAAGAAAATTACTATGGTGAATTTATCAAAGGTGACACATACATATGTATGTGGTACAAAAAATCAAAAGGTTAGATCCATTGTTGCATCAATGGTGGAAATTGACACTAATTCATCTACCAATGTAGGTACCTACTCTCGAGATATTTCTACAAACCTGTCATGCTACATCAGGCTCTAATTCGAGGTTGATATGGATAATTGTGTCTAGGTGATTCCATTTACAATGAGAGGATACTGAGCAAGGGGGTTATGCCTTTGACTAGGAGGACAAGGACCTAACATTGGGTCATTCCTAACATTTTAGCTTTCATGTACAGACCCACAACCCACCCCATAAAATTTATGAATGTCAAAGTAGTTGTCATGGTGACCTTACATAAACTCTACCCATAATTTCCTGATGAAATATAGAGGCAGCTCCCTATTATTTCAAGGAGGTTTGTCAAACACCATAAACCACCTATCCATCCAATTATCCTAAAATTGTTGGTGGGTGCACCAATCCATACAAATGCATCTCTTGGATATTGGTGGATGTAGTATGGTTCTAGGATCAATGAACAATGAAATCAATTCTTGTTTTGTAATGTTAAAGTATCTCACTTGGTTTTTATCTATGCTAGTCCTATAATATTCAAGTATCATATCCTTATAATAATAAATATTAGTTATTTTCCCCTGGGAACTTACAATGGATCATATAATGGTGTCCAAAGAAGTACCTAATAATAATTGAGTAGGCTCTCTAGTAAGTCTTCAAGAGTAGATCTAAGACATCTCAACCCTTCATCAATTTCCATGTTTAAATTTATTGGTTGTGGGTTGGGGTTGGGGTATGGTGTGCCTTCATGTGGTTGTGTTGAGTTTTGGTTTTATAGAGGTGCCATGTTAATTTTTATTCTGCAATTTAATAATGCAATTTATATAAGTTATGTTCATTTTTTAAATTAACTTAGAAAATTACCAAAAACATGAAATTAAATATTTTAGGAAATTAAAAAAATGTGAAATTGCATGTGAATAAATACCTGGATCAATATTGTGTAGACACCTAGTCATTAAATCCTAGGGCGTCAAGTCACTCAATCACCTATCAAATGCATCTTGCACTTGTTGGAATGGGAAAAAAATGGTTGTGGGCCCTTTTAACCNAATTGCATGTGAATAAATACCTGGATCAATATTGTGTAGACACCTAGTCATTAAATCCTAGGGCGTCAAGTCACTCAATCACCTATCAAATGCATCTTGCACTTGTTGGAATGGGAAAAAAATGGTTGTGGGCCCTTTTAACCCAAGAAGAATGTGCATGTGTTCTTAGAACATGTGCTCATTCTTAAGAACACGTATGTGTAACGTGTGTGCATTTCTACCGAGGAGCCAATGTGGCATCTTGAGTGGTGGTTCAAGATTGGTCGAGTCTAACACATCACATGTCCGTGTGTGAGGGTTCATGTTGGCCCTGTTGCCACTTTTTTTCCATCAACTTCTTTTTCTAGCTGCTAACAACTTCCTCTATGTAAAATAGAGTTGGGGCATACATATCCCCACTCCAAAGGTTGCATGATATTGTGAAGTTAATCTAAAAATATCAATTTTTATAATTGTGGATCCAAAAATAGATTCATATATGTTTTAAATATGTTTTAATGATGATTATTGGTTCCATTAGTTAAACATCCTAGATATATGAATTTGCATTCTAATTTGTATTGATAACATATTAATAATTATGATGTTTAGTTTAGCCAATGATATATTAACATTTTTTCAAGATTAGGAAATGAAAAAAATCAATAATGAAGACAATGAAGAGACGAACCTTTACAATACCTAATATTATTTAGGCAATAAATAAATTATTGTTGCAAAATTATTTTATTCATAGGGGATAAGTTATATACTTATAGCATATATGAGAAAGTTATTTATATTTTTGGTTTAATTTAGATTTTCATATTGAACATTTAAGGTTTATTTTAGATATATGAATTTGCATTCTAGTTTGGATTGATAACATGTGATGTTTATTTTAA
>SNQJ01S0192740.1:0-17668 GCA_010110895.2 Picea sitchensis | reverse complement strand
TGCCGTTATAGAAGAAGAGGAGTTACTCTCAGATTTTAGCAGCCACAGTGAGGATGAAGCAATCATTCTCAGCCGTAGAGCAGGTGCAGGTGCAGAGTCCCAGTTCCAGAAGGAACAGTTGCAGAGAGAGTAGAGGACATACTCCCAGACAGTGAGACAGATAAGTGCTTTGCAGAAAGCACATAGAGCAAGCACATGATTGTGCAGATTGAGTTGCAGCGGAGCAAATGTACCAGATTGGTACAATGTAATGAGAAAAAATGATTTGAAGATTGGAGATAGAAAGACTCATGTCTACCAGTTGAGGAAGGATCTGTACGTGTTGAAGCAAGCTCCTAGAGCTTGATATTGCAGAGGATAGACAGTTTTATGACGAGCTTGGGCTTTACCAAGAGTAAAGCTGATTCTAACCTCTACTTCAAGGTTATGAATGATGAGCCGGTGATATTGCTGCTGTATGTGGATGACTTATTCTTAACTGGAGAAGAAAAGCTCATCACCGAATGTAAGAAGAAGCTTGCTTTAAAATTTGAGATGAAAGACCTTGGCCTAATGCATTATTTCTTAGGTCTTGAGGTATGGCAGAGCCTAGAGAGAATCTTCCTTAACCAAGGGAAGTATGCAGTTGAAATCCTGGAGAGATTTGATATGTTGGAGTGCAAGTCCATGAATACACCTATGGAAACGAAGCTGAAGCTTCTGGTCGACACTTCGTCAGAATTGATTGATGCCACGCTGTATAAACAAATGATTGGATCGCTAATGTATCTGACGAACACCAGACCAGATATTTGTTTTGCCGTGAATACCTCGAGTCAGTTTTTGGTAGAACCCAGACATGTTCACCTAGTTGCTGCAAAACATGTGATGAGGTACCTTAAGGGTACATTAGATTATGGTCTCAGTTATGATGGAGATCATAATTTCACACTGAGTGGGTACACTGATTCAGATTGGGCTGGAAGTGTCTCTGACTGGAAGAGCACTTCAGGATGTTGTTTCAATTTGGGATCAACCATGATCTCATGGCAGAGTAGGAAGCAATCAAGCATTGCTCTTAGTACAACGGAAGCAGAATACATTGCTACGTGTTCTGTCAGTTGTGAAGCCATATGGCTTCGTAAGTTGTTGACTGGTCTATTCGACCTAGAGATGGAAGCAACCACGATCCTATGTGATAACCAGAGCTGCATGAAGATGACAGAGAATCCTGTATTTCCTGACAAGTCGAAACACATAGAGATCCGATACCATTACATCTGTGACATGGTGCAGAGAGGAGCCATAAAGCTCCAATATGTTAGCACGGATGAACAGGCTGCCGATGTGTTGACCAAGCCTCTATCTCGTGTAATGTGTGAGCAATTTTGAGATAAGCTCGGTATAGTCTGAAAGGACCTCCCTCGATAGGGGGAGTAGTGTTGTGTTGATATGCCAGCCTAGTGTTGTGCTTCCAGCTTAATTTCTGTGTTGAGATGCCAGCCGAGTGCTGTGCTTCCAGCTTAATTGCTGTGTTGAGATGCCAACCAAGTGCTGTGCTTCCAGCTTAATTGCTGTGTTGAGATTCCAACTTAATTGTTGATGCCAGCTTAATTGTTGTGTTGAGATTCCAGCTTAATTGCTGATGCCAACTTAATTGCTATGTTGTGATTCCAGATTAATTGCTGATGCCAACTTAATTGCTGTGTTGTGATTCCAGCTTAATTGCTGTGATGATGTGCCAACTTAAGTGCTGTGATGCCAACCTCGTGCTGATGGCATGCCAGCCTCGTGCTGTGATGATGTGCCAGCCTCGTTCTGTGATGATGTGTTGCCAGCTTCGTGCTGTGACGCCAGCCTCATGCTGAAGACTCTCAGCCTAGTGCTGATGTTGATGATGCTCTAGCCTTCGTGCTATGATGTTGCTGATGTTGATGATGCTCCAGCCTTCGTGCTATGATGTTGTTGTTGTTGATGATGCTCCAGCCTCTGTGCTGTGATATTGCTGCTTTTGATGTTGTATCAACCTTGTGTTGTTATTAATGATGATGATGATGTATTAGTGTTATACTAATCCATGTTGATGTAGTTGATGATGATGCCACTTCAACTTCTTGCTGAAGTTGATGATGATGATGCCACTTCAGCTTCTTGTTGAAGATGATGATGATGATGCCACTTCAGCTTCTTGCTGAAGTTGATGATGATGATGCCACTTCATCTCCTTGCTGAAGATGATTATAATGATGATGATGTCATTTCATCTTTCATACCGAAGATGATGATGTTACTTTAGTCTCATGCTGAAGATGATGATGATATTACCTTAGCTTCTTGCTGATGAGGATGATGATGCCATTCCAGCTCTCTGCTGTGAATGATGATATTGATGATGAGAAAAACTTCCGATGATTTATAGATATGCCAGTCAATGTTCCAAGATGTTGTTGATGATGCTGCCCTCTCTCTCGCCTGATGCTATTGTAGAATACCCTTCTTGTTAAGGGGGACTGTTGAAATAATTTAACTGCAAAGAGTATTCTAATTATTATTGATGTATTATTCATTAGATCAATCCCCTTTTGCGGATAGATCATGTCGGGTATTGTAATTGACCAAATCCCCTTTTGCGGATTGGTCAAACCCTAATTGTAATGGGCTAAATGAAAAGTCAGCCCCAAACTATATTAAAGTGGTTATAACCACCCATAATATATTAAAGTGGTTATAACCACCCAGATTGAGAAGTTGGCCCTGCCAGTGAAAAGACACCTGACTCCAACGCCTGCCAGATTGTATAAATAAGAGAGGCTAGTGCCTCATTTGGATACACACTCACTTGTTCATCAGAGCGCAAGTTTGGAGCTGCAGTTGGAGAAGAAGAAGAGAGAGAGAGAGGCACACTTCTTGGAGAGGACTTTCTGTATTTGTTTGAGTTATCTCTTGGCATTGTATTGGCTATCTATATTAAGGAAGTTTTTGCTGGGTTTTCTCCCCCATGAGGGTTTCCCAGGATAAATGATGTGTCTCTTGTGATTGTGTATTTCTCAGTGATCCTATCTATGCTATTGTTATCTAATGAAATGAAATGAAACTCAATAATACCTTAAACCTTAACATGTAAGGACTAGGTGAAGGCTAGGTATCTTCCTTTGGGGTGTCTTCTCTTGCATCCAAAGGCAACACCCATCATTTGTCAGCTCCAATGTGTGGGCTATGGCATCCAACCTGTGGGATTCTTGCCCCAATGAAGGCCCAAGATGGGCTTGCTCCTCCAAATCGTCCATCAAACAAGGTCTTGCAAAGACAAATGAATGCGCCCTCCAAGGGTATCCAATCAAATGTATCATAGCAAGTAAAATCACATTTAATACAGGAGCCACCTAAACATGTGCATGAAAACTACCTTTTCAAATCAAACAAGTGCTTAAAGACCCTGTTGACCACCTATTTCGACTAGGGGTCAACTCCATGTTCCATGAAGCTATGTACTTGATGGTGCAACAAAGTTGAAGACTTTTTGGTTCTACATGGCAGTTTTTGTCCCCGCCACGTCTTTTTGTATTTGGAATTTTCGCTCCCCTACGTGGGATAATAATGTAATGGGTCAGCATGGATCATATTGTAGGTTAGTTGCCTAGGACTTTATCATTAGGGAAGTCCTTTCATCGAGTGTTTTTTATCCTCAGGTAATTTTTAATTACCCTTGAGTTTTTCACTCGCAATAATCCTCCAAAGTGGTGAAAGGCGTTCTAATGATCGAGCCCAATGGGTGACTAGGGTCTAGGAATATTGTAAATGACCATGCTAGACATCTTCTAGAGTCTTGCGGAATTTCGTCAAGTTTTAATATTTTATTTATTTATTTATTAGAATTACCCATTTAATGGTAATTTTAATTAATTTTGATGTAAAAATGTGACAATTTGGTCCTATGGGATTTTGGTATGGGTATGAGTACTCAAAACAAATGGCATGAGACCCCCTACACCCTTGGAACAAGTTTCAGCTCATTTGGACAAGTTTTGCTAGGTCTTTGTCCATGAGGAGTCCAAGTCAGTTTATGGTCAACAATTAATTGCTCTAATTTGGCTAAGTCGAAATGCCAAAAATTGTAAAATAAGCAAAAAGGTTCGAGAAAGAGTGGGAGATGATTCCTAAGCCATTTCCTAAGTTAGGAAAGTCATTTCCTAACTTATTCCAACCCCCCATGCCTAGCCACAACATCACATTGATCATCCCCCTAGGGAAGTTTTGCCCCCCTTGATGAGGAACTCACCCAAACTCAAAAATTAAATAAAAGAAACACCTAAACTCCCTAGGGCGCCTTCCAAATATTCTAACTTGGTGTTTGACTAATCAAAAGGGTGCCCCCCCTCAACCTCGATTAACCCTCAAACCTTAGATCATACCAAAACCCTAAAAGTGCGCCCTCCTTGAGATGATGATCTTTCTTGGGTGAGTGACACTTGGAGTTCATCCAAGAGGTGTCTATCTTGCCTCCTAGGTATAAAAGAATGCCTACCCCTCCCTCATTTCACATCTATTCTCAGAGTAAAGTTATTATGCCCAAATATCTCCCACTCTTCTCTCTCTCCCATTTTTCTCTCTTTCTTTTCTCAAGCTTGTTGCAAGTATTTGCAACAACCTTTCTTTCGATAATAGAAAATCTTTGGAGGAATATGGTGTGCATTGGGATTACTCTTGGTGCAAGATCTTGAGCGTCATTGAGGTGAATTTGTTTTGGTTCGTTTATGTGTTTCTTGCTTTTAGATCTAGAACAGGAGATCCAAGCAAAGTATTTTGCTTGGATAGATTTATGGTAGTATTTCTATAGATCTAAGTGAGTTAGTTTCTATTTCTTTATTCCAAGTATTTTGTGATCATATATGAATCTACTCACTTTCTTTCTTGTCTTGTAGCTTGATCTCATATTTTTGCAGGTCACCAAGGGTTGGGGGAAGACAAATTTCAGAGCTGGAAATTTGTCTCTTCACCCACGAAAACCCTCCTTTTATTTTCTGTTACTTTCATTATTCTTTCATACATTTTATTGGGTAAATGTCTGTTCTAGAATAGGTCATATTTTAATCATTTACTTGCAGATTTTTGTATGTAAAATTTCTGTTTTCACTAATAGAATTTTTTCTAAAAGTTTTCTGGTTATTTTGTAGCATTTTTGCAGGTTTTCACCAGAAAATGGGAGGTGCTGCCCATTTGAGGGCCATAAAACACCAAAGAAGAACCTCCCAAGTAAGGGTTTTGATACCCATTTCTTCTCTTCTCTTTTCTCATTGTAAGCAAGCCCAAAGAGAGTCTCTTGGGCTTGCATTTCTCCAAGTATTTTAAATTTCAGCATTTTATATACTTGTTTGCCTACAACTAGCAAAGAGGATTGGCTTTGCCACCCATGCTAAATCGTAAGGCTAAGAATTTAGTTCTATTTTCTGTTTTAAGCATTTAAAATTCATTGCCCCACTTGTCCTTAAGACAAGGTTGAGAGGCTAGGTTCTTTGCTTTCTTGTCAAGTTAATTTTTTCATTTTATTTCACCCACTTTGGCACAAAATCGATAGGCTTGTTGTAATGTTCCCCAACCAATTTTTTCGCTGGAAACACTAACTGCTTACTGTTTAACTGATGTGTGTGTGTTTGATTGCAGGTTTACTTTTTGAGTTATGCTTTAGGGTTTGTAGATTCAGTTAACAAGCATATGCATACAGATTTGAAGATATAACATGTGGAAATAAAAGATATGACAAGCAACCCCAGATATGGGACCAAACAACATAGATTTGACCTTTATTTAGAAAATATGAAAGAACTTGATACAATAGGATTGCAGATCTGGAATAACATCAGATAGATCCTCTAGCTGAGATATGAGCTGCTACAAAATGCTCAGGATAAGAAGATATAAGCCTCCACAGGTTGAATACAAGATGAAGCCCAATACAATATGAACCGGGGTCAAGTCCAAACCCCCCTGGATGAAGATATGCCCTCCTGGCTGAATGTGAAGGACCAATATTTCGGCCTAGCTGCTGGAAGCCTCCAAATGGCACCAAACTCTTCAGAATGATAGATCGGGGCAAATAGAACCCTCTCTTGAAGTCTCAAGCCGAAATGCCAAGATCTACTCCTCCAAAATACTGAATCCTCAAGTAAAACTGCGCCCTCCTGAATATTGCCTGTTGCCATCCTTATACACACTTGCAGACGTGAGCTAAGTCCTGCTCACTTAGTGTGTCCTCGGAGGCACAATGCCTAGGTTCAAAGTCCATGCTGTCACTTTGACTTGAACCTCTTCCGTCTAGGCTAAGTCCTAGGGAAGCCAAGGGGGATAGACCCTAGTTACTGGATGAGATTTAGAGTTTAATGTTCTAGGAGTTGGTTTTAATTGGTTAAATGGTCAAGGGGAATCTAGCCTATGATGTTAAGCAACAATGCAAGATGCAACAATTAAGTATGACAGTCAAAATTTTCCTAGGACAACTAAGACTAGTGCCTAAGATTGGGCAAGGGGTCAACTAGATTAAGGGGAGATTTGTTACAAAAGATTACAAAGTTACAAATATTACAATACGATTGAAGTACAAGATAATTACAAAGATACAATAAAGAATGTCTAAGATACAACAAGGCTAAACTAGAAACAAAAGAATATGTATGATATACAAAGCTAGATACAACAAATACAAGATATACAATATACTAACAATTTGCTTGAATGTGTAGGAAAAGAAGATACTCAAGATGATACACACATCAACATATCAAGCCAAGCATGCTCACAATAGATCTTACTCTGTTGGACTGCTTATCAATGGCATAAAGACGCAAATCACTCAAGACCCAATCAAGAGAGTGCCTCTAGGTGGATGCGCAACTTCTCGAAGGATCACACCACAAATATAGGAACAATAATATAGATGAAATACTTGAAAGTAGAGTGTTCCAGATGATAGATGTAACCACTTAGATAATTATTCCACAACCATAAAATGACTTCATGTAAAATAAAGATAATGAAATCAGTGTGCTTGCAAGTGTAAAATTAAAATGCCAATGTTGTAGACCAAGGATTAAATTAGGTGGTTAAGTGAGATTTATTTTAATCCTATTTGACCAAGGATTAAATTAGGTAGTTAAGTGAGATTTATTTTAATCCTATATAAGTGTCAACCCAATACTTTCCTCCCCCAATTACCAAGTGACTGTTGGGTGCTCAAGAAGTTAGACAACGAGGCCCACCCTAGCTCCACAGGTCAGTCCTAAGATCAGAGTACTCCCGGAAAGGACGTCGTGCGTCGTGAGACCGTCCCTGACCTAGCACCTTCCGTTGCCTTCCTCCGACCCCTTTTTAAATGGCGAAGATGGTTGGTAATGGTGTCCTATTAAGTCTAATAATTTTATTAATAAACCTATGAGCTAAGTATTGCAGTGTGTTTGAGTGCTTGTAGCTTGCTCAAAGTGCCTAAAATGAGAATAAGTGTTGTGAAGGCTGAAGCCTTTAAATGACGAGATTGCAATTTAAATTCTTAAATTATGGGGCTATTGCATGTGAATTGTGAAGAAATGAAAATACTTGCGAAACTGAAAATTTATTTAAGCCATCACAGTATCAGTGTTTGCATGCATGTATATACGATAGATACTTAAGAAATAAACGATTGCATCCAAAGTAAAAACGAAAGCAAAAGATCCACTATCCTTTCACGGGCTCTAAGCTAACATTTAGGTGTGAGATCTACTCTAGATAATTTTAATTTTAGGCATGCATGTAGATTTCACAACTAATTAGCTAAACTATGAAGTAAAGACAGAAAGGAAATCTAACTAAAACTTGCAAAGTAAAGTCTGAAATAAAAGAATGCAAGCCACTTGGATACACTCCTTTGGGCTTGATTACAGTGATTCAGATAGAGAAAAAGAAGGGGATAGAATTACCACTTTGAAAGGAGACCCTGGGAATTGTGTTGTGGATGAAATCGACAACATGCGCCCTTAACCTAGCGAGAACCTGCAAAAATCAGCAAGCTATTGCTTGCTAATTTTGTTGCAACACACTTAAATAAAGTTATGAAATTCCTGTTTTTCAATAGAAATTCCCCACATGTGAAAATCAGAAAATTAAATTGATTTTGTTGACCTATCTAAGATTGTTAGCCACCAAAATCTGAAGTGAATGAATGACAGAAAATGAAATGGAAAGAGAGGAGCTTCTGAAGTTTTTATGAGCAGTGAAGGTAGATTCCTGCTTGAATCTATCCCAAAATGCTCTTAAAGTAACCTGCAAACCTTAAACCAAATGTGAGATGAAACAATAGATAATATCTTGCATGCACAAATAATACAACATAGTTAATATTATCAGCATATACAAAACACATAGATGAGCAACTACACTATTGCTTCACCTAGCCTAGTAAACTAATTTACCCAAGCAACTATTGAGAAATTCACAAAAGATTCAAAGAATGATTTCACCTCACAATAGATAAGAATGCCGAGACCGAGTCCCGTAATCCACGATTCCTCCAAAGCTATTTTTATTTCCAAAGGGAAGAGGTTGTAGCAACAGAGTTGCTCCAAGCTCTTCAAGAACAAAATCAGTGAAGCAATATGAACAATAATGAGAGAGAGAGAGAGTGAGATGGTAAGAAAATAGTAGCATAACAATACTGTGAAGAATGGTAATGAATGAGGGAGTGTGAGGTCTCTTAAATAGCATGAGATGCTAAGGAGACCCCTCTTGGATCTTCAACACTTGGCAAAAATCCAAGGGAAGAGACAACTCAATGAGAGGTGGCGTGAGCTTTTAGGTTTAGAGTAGAAATGGTAAGTGAGGGGAGTGGATGGGTGAAGTGGCACCACAAAGGAGGCACATTGGTCAAGGAAGGCCCACGACTTTGCCTTGAAAGCAACCTTCCACTTTTTAGTGGATGTTTCCACTCTATTTCAAAGAGAGGGCACAAGTTTCCAATGGAGGGTGTGAGGGATGAGGAGGAAAGTGCATGCTTTGAGGGAGTGTGTTGGCATGTGTTAGCCACAAGCCAAGGTGGGACGTGGAAGGTGGAGGAGGGGCGCACCTCATGAGGAGGGGCCCATAATCATTTTAGAAATGATTTATTAAATCATACGTGGGAGGGGGACACATTTCCCAAGAGGGGGTGCAAATCCCAAGGGCTTCGTAAGATGTTGGTTGGGTTATTTGGTCAAGAGATGTCACCGACTGTCATTCACTGTGATAATCAGAGTTGTATCAAACTCTCTGAGAATCTAGTGTTTCATGACTGGTCGAAGCATATTGAGATCAGGTACCACTTCATTCGTGACTGGGTTCAGAGAGGGGCAGTTCAGTTGCAGTATGTATCTACAGATGACCACGTTGCAGATATTCTCACCAAGGCCCTGCCACGGGGCAAGCATGTCTATTTCAGAGACAAGATGGGCTTGGTGAGGAACACCTTCCTCGATAAGAGGGAGTGTTGAGTTTTGTACCTTGGGAGGTGTTCCCCATGTGCTTGTGACCTCCTTAGCACATGTGGGATGGACATTACACTTTGTACCTTGTACTTTTGTCTAATTTCACTTTGACTTTGTCTAAAGTGAAATTTAGTCTTTTTTGGCCTAAAAGTGACGATTAATTCACAAAGGGGGTGAATTAGGGACATAAAGTTGACATAGGAAACTTAACCCAAAGTGGGGTGTTGATTTAGATATTTATGGGGAGATCTCAACCATTGATTAGATGGGAGATGAGATGATCTCCACCATTCATATCTTAGGTTTCCTTATGCATGTCAAAGAGGGGTGCAAAGGGTGAATGAGGCATTCATTCTTCTTTTGTTCATTGTGAGAGGAGGTCTTGGAGGATGAGGATGAGGTCAGTTTTGTGAGGATGCTTGAGCTTGGGCGCTAGCTTTCATGGAGGGAGGCTACCAGTTACTTGTCTTGTTTATTTAGGAGAGAGGTTCTACTTCTGTGGAGGGCGCATTGCCAGATTGGGGTGCATCAGTTGTAGGAGGACTTCTAGCTATCAGATTGCAGTGAGATCAGTTGCAGAGGGAGGCCATTCAGCAGAGCTTCATTCCCGTGGAGGGGTTTCCAGATCTGAGCTCATAGTTTGCAGTTCGAGCAGTTTTAGTGGTTTTGCCAGCTTGTATGTGGGGCGCACCTTCCTGGGGCGCACTTGGTGACTTTGGGCTTGTATATCAGCTCAGTTTGGGCTGCTATTGTATCGGGCTCTATCATATATTGTATTTGTTGTATTCCATCTTCTTCTTTCCTCATATATACATATATATCCCAAACTGGTTTTCCCCGGGGGGGGTTTATCCAGGGTCACATTGACCACAAATACCTATGTACAAAAATGCATGTGTTAGTCTCTTAGATCTGTTTATTTTCAGTTGTAAAGATCTATAGGTGTGTTATATTTATTTTGGTATGCATGTGCTAACATCTGGTCACTAAAACTACATGCTAGAGCACCCAAAATTGCAAGTATAACCGTAACAAATCAGCATAAGTTCTTGGACTGTTGGCTGTTATAAAACAACAACAAATACTTCAGAAAATAGTTGAAACTTAGAGCCTATCTGTGGTCAAAGACAGACCCAGAAGGCAAGCTTGATAGGACCTGAAATCTTCAGATCTGACCTTTATTATTATGAAAAGCAAGAACCTGATACAAAGAGGATGCAAATCTGGAATAACATCAGATGGCTCAAATAGATAATTTATGAGCTGCTACAAAATGCTCCTGATAAGAAGATGCAAGCCTCCAAAGGCTGGATATACAACGAAGATCAATACAAGAAGAACCAAGGTCAAGTCCAACCCCCCCCTGGCTGATGGCACGTCCTGCTGCAAAGCTAAGAAGACCAATATTTCGGCCCTGTTATCCCCACTTTTTAGGGATAACTAGGAGATCATGTCTTGAGGCCCACAGGTCCTAGACATGGAGTATCGAGAGCATGATTGACCTGAGCATGGCCCTGGAGGGCCCACCTTTTCTTCTTCCATCATCCTTATCTTGTCAGCAGCAGTAGCATCCACCACCATCGGCTTGGTCTTGTATCAGAAAGAGTTCTTGCTCCATAAGGTAATTGGTTCAGGTATCATGGTATGTGCCACCTTTGATCATTAAAACCTTTAAATATATGCATCTGATTCCTTTTATTTCTAACAACTGCTTGGATCTTACATTTGCCCACTCGACCATGTTTGGGGGGATTGACAGGGTGTCCTAGCAAGCCTTTGTCCATAGGTTTTGCTTTGCCACTTGGGGGGACTTCTGAAAGGCCATCGTCCGCTCCCATCATAGCACCACTATTTCATCTTATTTCCCGCTCATTTGTCCCAATCCCCTTGTCCGGGCATTGGGTTGACCTATTTTCAGGATTGCACCTTATCTCATGGGAGGAAGGGGCTAAAGGCCCAGAAGGTAAAAGTAAGCTGGTAAAAGATAAAATCCTAAGAATAAAACCTCGAGATGCTTTGCCTAGGGATCCCAGAGAAAGCAATAAAAGGCTTCTCAGTAAGAAACTAGAGGGACACGAAAGAAAATAACAAAACAAGACCTAGTCAGAGGATAGGGGGTCTCATCACGAGCCAGCCTATTAGGTCCATGGGTACCTAGCAGTATGACATTGCCACTAGCTGGTTACCACACCAGGGCAGTGACTCTTGGCTGCATGGCCAAGGGAAAGGGGGTCTCATCACGAGCCAACCTTTCATTTATGTAAAAGTACTTGTGGGTAACGCTGCCACCATTGGTCACCAGACCAAGGCGGTGTCCCCTGATTAGCTCTTGAACAAAAAGAAAAAGAAAAGCAATAAAAATAAAAGAATAAAGGCAAGAATGGGCTTGGAAAGAGTGCATCTATGACAGGTATAGCTTGCCTTCTACAAAGGCACCCACAGGTAACACTTTGCATCCTTGGCCCTCACTGCACCCACATGCTTGGACTTCCCTTAACCACATCACCCACTCACATGGTTTTGATGAGGTTTTCTTCTGGGAACTCACCTTTTTCGATGGACACTAGCCCAATAGAACGTTTTGTCTTTTCCTCCAGATTTGTATAGTAGGCTTGTGTAATGTCTTTGAGCTATTGACAGATGTATTAGGGATTTTATGCATATGTTTAGATGTGATTGACATTGCTATGATCCCTGTGACTGATGAGCCCATGGAGAGCGTAGCTTTTGATGTGCAGGACCATGCCCAATGGACAGGTACCATTTGGATCGGTACACATGGGGAGATGATCAGTTCGGACCTCCATGGGGCTGAAGAGCCCACCAAATGGATGCTGAGACCCCATCAGGGGGCAGAGACAGGGCAGAGGATGATTAGAGACTTTGCACCAGAGAAGAAGAGAACCTTCCACAAGAGGCACCCCGACACTGCTTGGCCTAGGGGGATTGACCCACTTTTAGAGGGATGTTGGCTCTAGATGGCCCTGCACGTCACCAGGAGGCTTATGACGTCATCATGAGCATGTTGGCAGATGGACAGGGCAGTTGGCACGTGTGGTAGCTTGGAGGAGCCCAATGAGGGCTAACGTCTTGCTTCAGGAGGCTACATTTTCCCTGATAGGGGCTAACGTCACCCTAGGAAGGGGTGACGTCTTACCTTTTTGCTTGATTAGGGTTTTAGTCTAGCATTTAATGAAAAAACTTTATAATTTTGATATTATGGCCTTGTCGGCCTTTTTATGACCTAAAAAGTAAATTAGGTCATTGATACAATATATATTGAGGATTTTGATCCTCATTTTATGATGATAACTCATTCACTCCACAAGGAGGACTGAAATTTGCGCCCTCTCTTGGGTTTTTGGTTGAATTAAGTGATGCGCACTTGTTGAAGGAAGAGATTTTTGGCATTTATGGTGTTTCTTTTGAAGGAAGGTGTTACAACTAGGGTTTGCATGGTTATTTCTTGGTGATTTGTAAGTATTTTTCTGCAAAACTTCTTGAATGAATGGTTGTAGTTTAATTTCTTGCATTTGTTTATAAATATTTCTGAATCAAAACCCTAGGGGACAAGCACACAAGTAGGTCATTGTCTCATGTCCCCTGATAGAGAAACCTTAAGCCATTGTTGAGGAAAGAAGGAGCCTAGCCTTAGCTACACTCCTATTTCCTCTTCCTCTTTGCTAGCCGTACTATTTTGATGCCAAAAAGAGTGAGACGTCCTTGGCCTAGGTCTACTACCCTAGGGCCGTACTCTTTCTGGGGTTTGCTGAAAGGCCTTGCTTTAGCAACACTTCACCTCATCAAACCCTCTTGTTTTGGTTATATTTTTATTATTGAGATAGTCGTCTGCTAGGAAGGAGGAGAGAGCACGAGGCCTTGCTTTAGCAACACCGGAGTGAGCCTCTCTCCCCTAGGGTTCTGATTTTGAGGCCCTGCTTTAGCAGCACCCCAAAACTTTTCCCTCTAGTCCTTTGAAATCTTGCCTCCTTCAACCTTTGTGTCCTTCACTTATGACTCCATTAAACCCTTAGGCACTGATCTGAAAGTCCTCTAACGTTGAAGTGAAGCTGATCAAACAACTTTCTAAATTCTTTGAATTTCAAACCCTAACCTACTGACCCTAAGTTGTTGACGTCATCATTGGATATTTCATCTTTAATGCAACAACGTTTTACTTTATGAGCAATTGAATGGTGGTTTAAAGCATTTATTAAATGAAGTGTTGATTGGTTACATTGAATGCCACATCGTTCCAATATTTATTGGTGAAGTGTTATATCTTTTCATTGCTATTGATAAACATTGACTTCGTCAACATTTATTGCTAATTGCTTATATATATTTATCAGATAGTCTTATGAAGTACTAACCCATTGAAATATAGCTTGCATATATCTGTTTGCTGTTGTCTTGTTCCAAGCAGGTGTTCTTCATTGGGGATTTACTTTATTATTGGTTGTTTAGCCGAGACTTTCTGTTTGGGTGGTGACTTGTGAGGGGGAAAGTTTGTCCTTATCTCATTATCCTTCTGCCTCCTCAAAACCATAGGTCACCGGGGACGTCTCCCCTGGGACTAACCTCCCTAAAGAGAAAGAACCTCCCCATCGTGGTGACATTGGGTGGGATAGGTTCTTGTTATGCCAGTTTGGCCTTCAATCTTATAGCCTTTTTCCTAGTTACAAACTGTGCGATAACAAGCCTAACTGAAGGAGATCTCCAAATAGCACCAAACTTCACAGAAAGATAGATCGGGGCAAGTAGAAACCCTCCCTGAAGTCTCAAATCAAGATGCCAAGTTCTTCACCTCCAAACTGTTGAATCCCTGATCAAGGCTGCGCCCTCTTGAAGACTGTCAAGCCCAATATTTCGGCCTTGATGGAGGAGGCCTCCAAATACTCTGAAATTCTCTAGAAAGATAGATCTAGCCACCACAAGCTGCTAGGAGAAGTCTCAGGGCCAGATCTGAGGTATAACCCCTCCAAAATGAGCAGATTTGAATCACAGTTGCGCCCACCTCCTCTCAAAAACGTCCCAAAGTGCCAGATAATAATATAGCAAGAGTAACCCTCTCAAATTGTTCCAGATCTGATGGACAAGGCCCTGCAAGAAATACCCAGGTTCTAGAATGTCAATAAGCTCTGCCAGTAACCTAGATCTAACTACTCTCCAAAGAATGATGTGCCCCTAGCTGGAAAACCCTCAAGGGTACGACCTGCTGCTTTCCTGAATAGATGATGGTACCTGTGAATGCTGTAGAATGGTGTGGGTGGAGTATTTCATCCCCGAGACCAAGCTTGGAACAAGGTGAGTGGAATCTTTCATCACTGAGTTGTTCTCTAGGGTTTGTATTCTCAAAACCCTAAAAACTGTGTGCTCAAGAGCCCAATAGCCAAATGCAATATAATCAAAGATGAATTAGGTGCGCCCTAGGCTTTCCTTTATACCTCTTTCTATTCCTTTGTTGAGTTAAGTTAACCGTTAGGTTCAACTCCTAACTCAACCTCAAGTGCTCTATTCCTTCAGTGAGTTATTTTTACCTTTTTAAGTCAACTTTAAATTATAAGATTGGGTTTAGATGACTTTTCCCCATGCTGCATGAGACTATAGTCTAGTGGGGATGACTAGACTACTGAGTCTCTCGAAACCTCTTCATCAATAGGTGGGGGACATTACAGTCTCCCTTGCTAGAAATTGCTTTCCCACAAGGAATTTTGAGCCGGTCTCCTGTAACACTTGTTCACTCTCCCACGTGGCATCCTCAATAGGCAGATCCTTCCACTTGACTAAGTATTCCCTGATACTTCTCCTCCGAAGTGTCTTCTCCCGAACCTCCAGTATTTCCTCAGGTATTGGTACCAACTGTCCCTCTTCATCTAAGGGTGGCAGTACCTCAAGTGGTGTGATGTGTTGGCCAATGGCCCTCTTCAAGCAGGACACATGGAAGACATTGCGAATTTTGCTTCCCTGTGGAAGCTCAAGCTCATAAGCCACGACCCCTACCTTCCTGCTGGTCCCGTAGGGTCCAAAAAGCCGGGGTTGGAGCTTTTCTTCTTCGCTTCTTTTGATGGAACCCTGCATGTACGGTTGGAGCCTTAAGTAGACCAAGTCACCAACCTGAAATGTGCGCTCCTTGTGCTTGTTCGCCTGGACCTTCTGTTGATTCTGTGCCCGCTGAAGATGATCCTTCAATTCCCTGAGTATGTCTTGGCTCTGCTGTACCCAATCCTATACCATCGGAGCTCTGCTATCACCAAAGGCAATCTCTACAAAGGAGAGAGGGTCATAACTGTACAAAGCCCTGAATGGAGTCATACCAATGGACATGTGATAAGTGGTGTTGTAACAATATTCCCCCAGGTGTAGCCATTTATTCCATGCTTTTTGCTCCCCTGCTACATAATTCCTGAGGTAGCCTTCCACCCACTTGTTAACTATTTCGGTCTGTCCATTAGTCTAATGGTGGTAGCTGGTGCTAGGGGTCAAGGCCGTACCAACCAACCTGAATAGCTCCTGCCAAAAAGTGCTCATAAATCGGCTGTCCCTATCACTAACAATGGTCTTGGGCAATCCATGCAACTTGAAGACCTGCCTGAAGAACAAGTCTGCAACCTGTGCTGCGTTGAAGTCTGTGGCAATGGAGAAGAAATGTGCAAATTTAGTTAACCTGTCCACCACCACGAAAATGCAGTCTTTCCCTTGTGCCCTTGGCAACCCTGTGATGAAGTCCATGGAGATACTTTCCCATTTGTGCTCTGGAATGGGTAAAGGTTGTAACAGTACTGTGGGATGGGTATGCTCATCCTTGTTCTCCTGGCAAGTAGTGCATTCTTTGATATGTCTCACTACATCTTCTTTGAGCCCCCTCCATGAAAATCGTTCTCTCACCCGTCTGTATGTTTTGACAATTCCTTGGTGCCCTGCCACCAGTGAATCATGACATGCCTGTAGTATCTTGGCCTTGAAGGCTGACTCAGGAACCAAGAAAATTCGGCCCTTGTAGTAGATGATGTCATATATGACTCTCAAGTTGTCATCATGTATTTGCCCATCCATCAACTGACAAGCAAACTGGTTCTTGGAGTATTCCACCAAAAGGTGGGCCTTACAGTCAACAGATATATCTGTCATGGCATAAACTGATGGCCTCTAGGATAATGCATCGACAACTATGTTGTTCTTCCCTTTGACAAATTCAATGTCAAAATCATAGGCTTGTATCTTGCTGACCCACTTCTGCTGCCTCTCATTTAAGTCCTTCTGTTCCAAGAAATACTTAAGGCTGTTGTGATCTGATTTCACCACAAATCTTGCACCTATCAAGTATTGCCTGAATTTGGCCAAGGCATGCATGATAGCCAACATCTCTTTGTCGTAGATGGTGTAAAGTAGCTCAGGCCCCTCAATTTTCGGCTCTCATAGGCAAGGGGGTGCCTATTTTGCATTAGTACGGCCCCAATGCCTTCTCTGGAGGCATGACACTCCAGTGTGAAGGGTTGGCCGAAATCTGGCAAGGCTAACACTGGGCATGTGCTCATTACCTTTTTCATCCTATCAAATGTTGATTGTGCTTCTTCACTCCACCTGAAGGCTCCTTTCTTAGTCAAATCGGTCAAAGGTGCACAAAGTTGGGAGAACCCTTTGACGAATCTCCTGTAATAACTACAAATACCAAGAAATCCCCTTAACTCTGTAAGAGTTTTAGGTGTGGGCCAGTCAACTGTCGCTTGGATCTTTTCTTGATGTACCTATACCCCTTTAACTCCAATGATGTGTCCCAAGTAGAGGACCTCTGTCATCCCAAATTCACATTTGGAGTCCTTGGCATACAAGGATTGGCCCTCTATGATAGTTAAGATTTGTTCCACATGCTGAAGATGTTCCTCCCAAGATTTTCTATAGATTAGTTGCTAGACTCTCTATTTATACAATATCATTGACCTTCAATTACACTTTAGGTCCAAAAAGGCCGACATGGTCAGTTTACATCAAAAAATATTGTTTTACATTAAATGTCACAATTAAAACCCTAAATCAAGCATAAATGATGATGTCATGCCCTTTTAGGGTGACGTTAGGCCCTTTTAGGGCAACGTTGGCCTCCTGGAGCAAAACGTTAGGCCTTCTTGGGCCTTAAGAACCTGCCACACGTGCCACTTTGCACACAACTGCCTCCTAAACCTCCCAAAGCGTTGGATGAC
>SNQJ01S0192739.1:0-17834 GCA_010110895.2 Picea sitchensis | reverse complement strand
AATACCATGTTGATATTTTACCACTCTACTCAACACCCGGTAATTATCTCAAAATAAAATCACTTTAAATACTAAAAGCATAGATGAGTAATCAATTAAACATACAGTGGAAACATAAACAAGGAAACCAAAATTTCACACACAAGTCACCAATATTTTCATGTATAAACCCCTGGAAAAAACAAAAACAAAGCAAAAACTAGTCCAATGATGTTTTTATTAAGGTCAAATTAGGGCTCCCATAATAGGGAAGATGGCCTACTGAGAGAATTATACACTGCAAAAAAACATGGAAACTCTCGTGTTGTTGTAGGACCTATTTTGGCATGTTTCCCAAGCCATACTCGATTATCCCTCTTGTGATATATGTATATATGTGATTCAATCTACTGTGAATCACATATTTGTGTAAAAATTATGTACGGTAGGCTCCACATGATCTGAATTTTTCTTGTGGATTATGTTGATTGAAACCCACCTACAGTTGCTTATTCTCTCTCTCATCCTTGACCTGTATGACCTCTAGATGGAATTCCTTCTCCACATATCCAATATATTGAATCACAATCCTTTGTGATACAACCCTTTGATCAACACTTGGATGAAATATATTCACCCAATCCATGAGATCTCCTGACTCTAGTGTAAGAAAAAGTCCTTCTTTGCTACTGCACTCCTCACACTAGAAAAATTCCTTTTTTCCTATCCTCAACCATGGTCTCTCACCAAAGTATATCAAACTCGATGTCTCATAAAAAGTATCTCACTTTGATCTCTCATCAAAAGTGAATTCCTCTCAAAAGTGACTTCCTCCTTCATTCTAGACTTTCTTTTATAATCATAGGTTACAATCTATTTCTAATATTCAAAGTGATCTACGGTTGAAATTACATCTTACACTCAATTATGATTTAGATTACATGTTGCATGTTAAGCATGTTCCTTAAATAACTCAATTCACTAATCAATACAATTTTACTTTAATTAATTCCTTTTAACTAAATTAAACTCAAGACTAGAATATTCTTTGATGACTTGATATGGCCAGAATCAATGAGTTAGAAGTTAGAAAAGAATTAAGTGAAAGTTCGATAAAGTCCCAATGAATATCATGAGGATGGATTACCTGTTACAACAATTCAAGAGAGACTTATGACATGAGAGCTACAAGCCACCCAACTTCAGATAGGGGGGCATTATTATATCATTGTGGTTGTAGAATACTTCACTAAGTGGTTCAAGACCATGCCGACATTCAACAATGATGAAGAAACGACTGAAATTTTCATTTTTAACTAGATTGTAGCCAGGTTTGGTATTCCGAAGGATATTTTCATAGACCATGGCAGTCACTTCCAGAACAAGATGATTTCTGAGTTAACATAAAAATTGAGGTTTAAGGAATAACATTTGTCACCTTACTACCCACAGGAGAATGGTCAGGTGGAAGTCGTTAACAAGTCTCTCAAGGCTATTCTTCAACGGACAATCAATTAGGCCAAGTCGAATTGACATTTGATGTTGTACTAGACACCTTGGGATTATTGAACCTCAGTCAAGACTACTACCATTTTTTCTCCTTTCCAACTTGTTTATGGGCTGGAGGAAGATTTTCCCATAGAGTTCCAAATTCCGTCTCTTAAGTTGGCAGTGGAACTACTACCCGACACTACTCCACTTGAATATCAACTTCTATATCTCGAGCAACTTTATGAGAAGCATCGAGATGAAGCCTTGGCCAACAAGGCTCACAAACAATGTTTCAAGTGTCAGTATGATCAGTCTGTCTACCATCGAATTTTCTCTGAAGGCGATCTTGTCCTATTCTATGACCAATATAAATATCCCTGGCGGGTAGGAAAATTCAAACCAATGTGGTTCAGACCGTTCATTGTAAAGAAATTTTTAGAAAAGGGTTCCTATCAACTTGTTTATTTTGAGGGTAATTCTTTATCAGAGCCTAGAAATGGGCTCTACCTTAAGAAGTATTACACTTAGGAAGGTCACCTGGGCATGACTTGTATATAATGTATAGCTTTATTTATAGAGTTTTTGTCCTTTTTTCCTATGGACGTGTAGTTTATTTTGTTTCTTTTCCTTGTCGTAGATGTCAAGTGAATCTGAAGTCTATATTGGGTTTGCAGATGGTGCTATCCGACACAATCAAAGTCTTGCTTCTGCATCTTGGGTGATCTTCACGCCCTTTGGTTATTTGATGTCTTATGGAGGTATTTGTCTGGGTGAAGTAACCAATAATTTTTTTGAGTACAGTTCTATAATAGAATTATTGTATGATGCCTTGTCACATGGTATTTCTCACCTCTGGGTTTATCTTGATGCTCAACTAGTCGTGTTTCAGTTAAATTGAGTATATCGTGTCTACAATCCCACCCTTCACTGAGAATTCTTTAGGGTACGTCTCTTATACATCTATTTTGATTATATTACTTATATTCATGTTCATAGGATATATAATCAACTAACTAATACTTTGGCTAATCATGTATTAGATTGACATATTGTTCACACATAAAAGTAAAAGCACACACATACACGCACATGTAGATACATTTGTACAACATGTTTTATCCATAAGGCAAAAACATGTATATATATAATAATGTGTCCAAAACATAATTTCATAAGTACAAAAGTGGGCCATAAAGCCTCAAATAGAGTCAATATACATCGTTGGGCTCCAACCCTCACTACAGGAGAGAGTAAAAAAAGGTGCCCTCGACACATATGTGGTCTAGTGATAGCTATGGCCTAGGACTGTTGTCCCTAGTTTAATGAACTACAATGTTCGCAAGATGCCAAAACAATTGAATCCAAGTCCTAGGTACCCCTACAACATGCAACTACATGGCCAGGGGAAATTCCTCTATATCTACCAACAACACTGGATGAGTGAGAGATTTCAGGTTCCTCTCTACTCGTTGCAATACTCTCTTGACCTCTTTGGTTGGTGGTCCTCCCACGGCCGTTGGTCCTCCTCCTGTTGTTGGTCCAACATCTGCTCAAGGACGACACCTAGTCCTAGAAAATTTGGATGGTCATACCGATCCCACATTTCTATATAACAGATCACTAAGTTAGTACTTTGACGTTACCATAAAAAAGATAATATTTAAAAAAATTAAAAAATAAAAATCTAAAAAATGCGTACCTATATCTCCACACTCATTGCTAGGGGGAATAGGCATATCAGGATCCCTCAAGAATTTGATCCCTGCGTAGGGGTAGTCTTCGATCATAGGAATTTTACGGGCACACTAGTCAAATAATTTGTCATCAAAGTCCTCTTTCACTCTCCTTGCACCCTATTGAGGAAACAAAGCTTCCCACCTACATAATGCTAGAAAGAAGGCGTTATGGCCTTGTACTATCCCTCGTGGGCTAAGGCTTGGCACTCTCTCTAAAAATAAAGCACAAAACATGGTCCCAAACACAAAGTTTTTTTTTTGTTCTTCTTCGACAGTCAGTCAGTTGTTTTTTCATACATGTGAGCATTGTAGTGCTCCAGTAAAAAATGGTGGCATGTAGACATTGAATTTCATAATGCATCTGTGCACATGAATCCTGATGAAGTATTGTGGATCCCGTGATCGTCCCAGTCATGTAAATTACTATCCGAAGGTTGATTCTTGTCATCTTATTAATTTTCACCTGAGATCCTAAATGTTTAGTGCTAGCCTCACAATACATGCCAATATAGTCTTCTATGTTGTACGATCCTGGTCGAGGAAAGGTCCTCAAGTTAAACGGTTACCCCCTCCTAGAGAGTCAAGTCAAAAATTATATATCCTCAGTCGTCGGAGTCAATGATTGGCCCTATAGCATGAATTCCTCTACATATGGGTGCCAATACTCTATCAAATGGTTCAGTAACCTGGGTTGTGCCTTCATGAATGGACACTGAAAGAAATTCCACATACCACACTTATTGAGCATGGAAATGGCCCCTGGATCCTCCTCTACCAATACATCTAAATCATCATGTTCTCTCTCTCGCTAGTGAACATACATCATGTTGCATAAAATTTTGTGAGGTTAGTCCCTTATTTCATTTTTTTTAAACCTTAAAGAGATGTATGCATGTTGTCTTTAATACATTCGTGTATGTACGCATGATAAGTTTTACTTTTCCCGTGAATATATGTGTGTTGAGTGTGGATAGCCCATGTACACATAGACTCGACCTTTTTACTAGGGCATGCACCCTCTAAACAATTAAATAAACAATAAATGATGAATGGAAAGGATGAGAGAGGTTATTTCTACTTACTTGGTTCTAGTTTGAAGATATTTTTTCCACCATAGCTCCTCGAATTCACATTTTAAGGAAGAGTTTTTTTTGGATTTTTGGTTACTTTCCAATTTTCAATGGTTAAAATGAGATGTTTACCCCTATTTATAGACTTTTTTGGCTCTTTTTTCCCCATTTTAGTCCTCTTTTTTCCTATTCTTGTCTTGGTGGGTACTTGAGTTTCTTTTTGAGATATATTTGGGTCATTCTTATGAACTTTTTATTTTGATTTGGTGTTTTTATGAGATGGGTTACACTCACATCATCTCATGGTAAAGGTGGTTTCCAACACTTGCATATAGGTTATGTTCTCATCACCTTGCATATTGCATGTTGTTGAATTTTTCCACTTTTCCATAGGATCAATCCCACTGAAGTGTGACACAGAACCTTCTATGCTACTTTAGAAGTGTCGTAATTAGGTGTTAGAGACTTCCTCTACATGGATATCCTAGGTAGATCCTTTGCTACATGTTTGCATCCATGCTGTGAGTTTTTTTCATAGTCTCGGGAGTCCTTTTATTCCTACCATGACTGTGTGTTGAAGTCCCATTCTTCTTCATCTTTTCTGGCTCATACCCGAGGGACTCCCTAAGAGCATAGTTTGTTGTCTTTTAAGATCACTTAAAAAATTTGAAAGAAACATGTAACGAGAAATTATTTATTCTTTTAAGTCTATTTTGAATTAATTAAGAAAAGAAGTCCCCCTGGAGTCTTCTTTATCCCTTTTCAGGCTCTCTAAAAATTGAAAAGATTGTCAAGAGATCTTTTTTCCCTTCATGCTTGTCAAAATAAAATTTGAAGGAACATCTATCTAGAAGTAGTTTATCCATTTTTTGGTACAGATGGTTAATTTAAGAATAAAGGTATCACCTAGATTCTTTGGTTCACTAGGAGAGTGTAACACCATGTTTCCCCCCGTCTGTAAATATAACTATATGGGGCAAGGAACTATGGAAAACTTAAAAGTGTGAATGTTTTATTTGATGGACCTTTGTACAAAAGGGTCGATGAATGTAAATGTTGTTTTTCTAGTAGAAAATGGTTACATGTGGCATGATTGATGAAAGAGGGGATGTGCTAAGAGAAAAACCATAAATGCTATGAAAAGGTGGTGGAGAGGACCAAAAATGGTTGCGTTAACCTCCACCAAACTAGTACCATGCTAGCATTAATTGCTCAAATCATGACAACCCTCTGACCCAGGAATGAATTTCGGTCGAGCTAGTAGGTGGGAAGACCTCCTCAAGAGTTAATGAGGGTATGGGGCAGACCGCCCATCTGTAAGACTTCCAGACCTAACCACAAACTAGGAATTTGAGCCACACACAATCTTGTTGATGAATGAAAGAAAAGAAGTGGGGTGGGAAAAGGGAAGACCTGTGAAAAATGCAGAGATGAGAGTTGAATCTCTTGGGTCTGAGGGTGGACTGAAAGAGGAACAGTGAGTTCTGATCACAGAAAAGAGAGATTGAGCTAGGAGAAGGAGGGTAAACTTCGTCCTTATCTATTTATGTATTGGGAGAAGGAGAGTAACCTTCGTCCATAAATTTCGTTGAGATAGAAGTAAGAGATTGAATCTCAGAGCATCATGGCTTAAGCTCAAGGGTGGCTAATGATAAATCCATTAGGAGTGACTGAGCCTATGGTTGGGAGAAAAAAAGCACCCCTTTCAGTGGTTGCATCACGCCCTATGGTTCTGATAAGTGTTTTCTTGCCTTGTTCTTTGATTTGTAATTAATGGATGCATGCGAGTATTTATATGTCCATAAATGGTTCTTTTCTGTATTAAATGATTAAGTTATGAGCATGCGTTCGTTCCCTTGAGAAAGTATACTTCTTCTTGTTTCTTCCACATGATATAGGTTAATCACTCGAAGGTGCTTTCCCCAGGGAAGCAGAGGAGAAGCGTTGGGAAGGAACAAATCATAATCATCGGATCTAAGTGAAAGGGGATATTAGTTATCCAATATAAGGTAAAGTGCATGATTTTCAACGTTTGTGTGCATGAGAGAGTTTACTGGCCAAGATCCTGAAGTCCCGAAGTGAATTGGGACCGTTCATCGCCAAGAGGGACAAGTGGCACAAGATCTACAACTTCTGAGAGAGAGTTTGTGGTCAAGGAGAGAGAAGAATCTATGAAGACCAGAAGTAGATCCTGACCATTGATCGCCAAGAGACACATGTCAGCAGATCAATAACTCCAAATAAATCACTTCGAGTGTTTCAATTGAGAGTTGAAACTCCCAAAGTCCGGAGAGTCAGAGAGCCGAAGTGAATCTCAACCATCATATTGAAAGGGACACATGGTAAAGATTTGTTTTCCTCGAGTGAAAGAAACCCGAAGACCTGAAGAGAATATGGACCGTCAGATCCAGAGGGAATGTGGTGATCGATCATGAAATTTGGGTGAAAACACTCCTGAGAATGCGATGGATAAGAGTTTGAAATCACTGAAGCCCGAACAGTCAAAGTAGTTGGGAGCCGTCGATCTGAAGGAGGACACATGTCATCAGATTGCGAACTCTGGATAGAATGTTCCAAAGGAAACAAAGCAAGGAGGATTTGAAGTTTGAGATGTCCGAAGGTCGAAGTCCTGAAGAAGACGAAAGCCATCGATTTAAGGTGGACACATGGTGCCAGATCTAGCACTATGTGTATGGAATACTCTGGAGGAAATTAGAGGGTGAAAGCATCAGAGTCTCGAAGTGGAATCTCAACTGTTGATCGAGAAGGGAGTTGAAGTTCATTTATCTAGTCTTGGTTGAAAAGAGGTAAAGACCCGAAGTAGGTCCTAGCCATTGATTTCCAGGACGGGTACGTGTCGATGGATCAACATCTCCTGGTGAATCACACTAGGGTTTCAGTTGATAATTGAGACTACCGAACTCCAAAGACCCGAAGTGAATCTGTACCGTCTAATCCAGAAGAGATGTGACGTAAATCTATGTACCAGCCACCATATTAAGGGGGATGTGGTAGGAATCTGTGGGTTTCGGGTAAAGACCCGAAGTAAGCCTCGATCGTCCAATTAAAGTGGACACGCGACATAAATCCGCATACTTCAAAGGGAATTAAAATTTGATACTTGAGACTCCCAAATTCCGGAATCATGAAGCAATCAACGCCACTGATTAAAGAGGATGCATGGCAGGATATCTGTCACTACGGGAGAAGGCAAGGGTTGAGAGTTTAAACTCCTGAAACTCGAATCATGAAATAAATCACAGTCATTGATTTAGAAAGGTTATATCTTATCCGTATTAGGAAAGAATAGATCTAAGCCATCAAGTTTAGAAGCACTGTCAAGTTCGTGAGATCAACAGTCTCATCACATTGTAGGGACCGAAGGTGCGTGGACCTTAAAAAGTTGAGGGTGGGCCGCAAACGACACTGTGGTTTTGGAGAAAGGACACGTGGAGGCTCAAGGTGAATTGCGGGGAAAAAAATAGTTTGGTTTCAAACCACCCTTGGCCATGCTCGTAATTGCGTGGTTACGTAAGGTCATCGACCAAGGTCATATCAAGGAAGGGGCTTATCAGAAAATGAGCTAGCGCCCAGACTCTGATATTTCGCAGGCACGAAGAGGAGGGTCATGGGTACCTTTAGACTTGCACTAGGAAGTCGAAATGGTTTGCGTCTAATTATAGAATGAGACCATCAAGGTCTCAGAGAGTCGTTTGGCTCCAGAATTGGAGATCCTTGACCTGGAGGTTGGATTGGTTCCCCGACCTCCAAAATTAGAAACCATGGATGGAGAGTCTGTCCTTTAAGAAAAGAGAAATTTTTTATGCCCCATCGTGGGTTTGTTACAAATTGGTATCAGAGCATGGTTACAACATTTTGCCTACGTGGGCTCATGTACGAGTCGCATAAGGAGGTATAATTATCTGCATTTACTCCTTGAGGAGAAGGACGAAAGATTGAACCTAGGATTTTGGGAATTCTTGTTGAATTTCAACAGAAGAATTTCTTTATCCCTTTTTCAAAGTGATAACTACTCTTACCAGAGTAGGGATATGCAAATTAACATTTATAATAATAATTAAATGTGGATAGTTGAAGGTGGAAGGGTTATGTCAAGAGAATCTAAAGCTGAAAGGACGGATGACCTAATGTTCGTAACATAGTTGCTAAGCACAGGAAGTTGGAATTGTTAGCACTAGAAGTCACCTCCTGATTGCAGGGGAGGTAAGCCCAATACCCATCAGTTTTTATGTCATAGTAAATAAATTTAAGGGGGTCTAATAGACACAAACTCAGGATTATATCTCTTTAAATCAGAAAATTGGGTTGATATGCACAGGTAGACGAGGTCTTAATATAAATTCAGTCAATAATTTGTAGTAAGGGTGAGTAGGGTGAAGAACTTGAGGAGAAAATGTAGAGGTCAACTATGGACATCCGGTCTTCTAGAAAACAAGAACCTCTTTGATTCTGAGTTTTAGGAAACTAAAAGAAATTATAACCAGACTGAGATCAAACATACATAACAATATAGTTACAACATCCTGACTAGATCATCCATGCCCGATTCTTTCAGTATCAGAGGAAAAAGAGATGAAGGAGAAATATGTCTGTCATTAAACAAGAAGTCTCAAGTAATAATACATAACCAGAGAACCATAGGCTTCATTAAAACTTTACAATACGAGAGTGTAGCTCAACCATTGACCATAACAAAATATCAAAACTAACTATTTATACTCAGAACAACTCGCTCCCACCAGGAGCATGCTCTGGTCACTGCATTCAAGGCTCGGCGTCTTGCATATTCTTTTGTCAGGCTGCAATTGCATTCTTCTGTCAGACATAAGATCAGATCAATATGGTCTTTACAGGAAAATCCTTTGATAGGGGGACTTTGGGATGATATTTTGCCTCCACGACCAGCTTTTCCATGCGTTCCATTTATGAGGTGAAACAATTTTTCAACCACATCCCCCATTTTCATTAACTACTTTCATCAGGATTGGGATGAAACCTGACACCCATGAATGCTCCAGAAGATGTTCACAACTCCTTCAAGTCAATATCGGTGCCTCGAGACCACGCATATCTTCCTCTGTGAATAATACATGTGCTCTCGGCTTTTGGTACAACTCCTTTCCATCACTTCATGTGACCTTGGGCCATGACCTGGGGCTCCTATGTGAAATTTTGGGATATTGCATTTCGGGAGTCTTCACTCCACTTGATTCCAAATATCTCGATGCTCGAATCTATGAAATATCCCATCCAGATCGACGGTTAGATTTTCTTTGAATTTAATGGCCATGATGCTTGCTCGAAAACCTCAGCTGCCCATCGCTCAATAGGAGCTTACCCTTATTTATGGCCATGCTTCCCATATAACCATAGGTTGTGATCGTGGGCCCAACTCCTAGGCACTTCATGATTTCGTGTTTCACGAACTCGCATCGTGTTCCATCCTAAAACCTCTAAGTCACGAAATTTCAATTTCTCGGATAAGGTGCCATGCGTCCCTTTGAATCAGAATGCCCAGATGAATATCTGCATTTCGGGACTTTGGGTCTTCAACATTTCAGGACTTGGGAAATCTATGCATTACTCACTTCATCTTTCCTGAAATGACTTTCTCCATGATTCAGATCTAGTGCCACGTGTTCTATTGGATCAGACAGCTCCTGCTGATTTCAGATTTCGGGGGTTCAGATCTTTTACAAATAACTTCAAGAACGTTCTGAACTCCTGATTCCCGCGATTATTATTCGTCGTCTATCTTTGAACTTTGAAATGAAAATTCCTTCGCCAAACTGAACTTGCTCGCTCGGTTCATTTGATTCCATATTAGACTGCTCTAAGTGTTGTGCTTTTTACTTATGGTTGCGACCTCTGCAAACAAATACTTGGATGACTAGTTGAGGGCTCGGGAAAGCAAAAGGATTAGTGACAGAGGTAGAGAGGGAAGTGATCACCCTTATAGAAAACATAATATCTTGGGGCTGAGACTTCTCAGGTAGGACTACACAAAAACAAAAGGTTGCTAAAATTATCGAGGACAAACAAAAATCAAACTACAAGCCGAAAGGGGAAAAACTTAGGATTTGGTCGGCGAAAAGGAGAAATATAGGGAAAAACTACAAACTTAGGTAGAAACCACATACCCAAAAGACTCTAACAGGTTCATGTGATAAAATTTGGCTCCACAGGGGATGGCATGCTCCTTGTGAGATGCCGAGAACAAGTAGTTCTAGTGCATTTGATTTGGGTTATGGAGTCTCGTATCGAAAATAAAAAACTAAAAACTAAAACAAAACAAGAGTGGTATTTACAGTTGTGTAATGCTGGTCATGGCCTAAACAAAATATTTCTTCAATAAATTCCCATTTACATGGCCACCAAAAACTTTAGATCCCTCCAAATTCTGCAACTTGTAAGTATAATTTAGAAATACCTCAGAGATTTTGAAGGGTCCAATCCACATGGCTTCAAATTTACCATGCTTTTCCTTATCCTATTTTGGTGCATCCCATTTGAGTACTAGATCTCCCAGCTAGAAATCCTCTTTTCTTACATCCCTGTCAAAGGCCTGCTTGATTTTCTATTGATATTCATGTGCTTTGTCCAATATCCGCTCTCTAGTTTGCTGCACTTCTACTAGCTATTGAATTCTTCTCATCATATCATCAGGTTCCCCTTGGTGTTCTTGGAATAATTTTTCCACTGGCAAGGTGAGATGAGAAGGAAAAATGGATTCAACTCCATACACAAGCTGAAAAGGAGAGACACCAAGAGATCTCTTTGTTGTCACTCTGTCATCCCATAGAGAAAAATTGAGCTTTGAATCCCATGCTTTCTTGTTGTCCTCCAACAGTCTTTTGATAATTTTTATAAGGCTCTTGTTAGAGGACTCTTCCATCCCATTACCTTAGGAGTAGTACGGATTTGAATGAATCAGTGAAATTCCAAATCGTTCACAAAACTGGATCAATGGGTCGGCCTTGAAGGTTGCAGCGTTATCAGTGTCAATGTTGTTCGGACAATCAAATCTTGCCATAATGTCCTCCAGAAAACTAATGATTACCCTATGAGAAGCAGTCCTTGTGGGGATGGCTTCTATCCACTTGTTAAAGTGATCTATGTCAGTTAATATCCACTTATGTTGACCACTTGAAGTAGGGTGGATTTCCCCAATAAAGGTTAGGCCCCACTGCTGAAAAGGTCCTAAAGCTACAACAGGTTTTAATGGTAAGGACTTGAGTTGTAGCTTCCCAGAGAATTTTTGGCACTTAACACAAGCCTTGATTTTTGCACATACATCAGTGAATAGACTAGGCCATAAATATCCATCTCTCATAATTTTATAGGTTGTGGTCCTCCAGAAGTGATGTACTCGACATAGGCTGTCATGAAAATCGAACATAAATTTTTGGGTTTCTTGTGGGTCTAAACATCTTAAAATAAATCCCATAGGGTGTTTCCAATACAAAACCTGATCAATTAGGCAGTATCTGATTGATTTAAGCTTTAAGGCTCTTGCATTTATTTTTTCCATACCATCTGGAGGTCGTAAATTTTGCAGGAAAAATACAATGTCTTTGCACGAAATACATCCTACCAATAGAGGGATGACCTGGAATCCTTGATCAGACAACTCAGATTTCTGATTTTCTGAGCAAGTGTGGGTGAAATTGACCCACAAGGATTTGCAATTAGATGCATCTAGTAGTCTGGCTAAACCTTGGCCTTTAATTAGTTTGGTGAGATTTATTTCCAACTCAAATTCAAGGATTTTGGCAATCCACTTGCTCCTTTTCCCCTCTATGTTTGACTGAATTAGATTGTCCTTCACAAAAGCTGAAGGAACATATGCAACAACCTTTGAATTCATGACATATATTATGAAAGATTCGAGGGCCTTCACCAAAGCAATGGCCTGCTTCTCCATGATGTCGTATTTTACCTTTGCATCTCTTAATGCTTTGCTGAAAAATGAAATAGGTTGCTCCAACCCTTCAACATTCTTGTGTAATAAAACAACTGCTATTGTATCAAAATAAGCAAGGGAAAAAATCAGAAAATATTTGGAGTAATCAGGACTAATAAGCACATGTGCCTTAGTCAGGGCCTTCTTGATTTGATTGAAGGAATCCCTAGACTCAGCAGTCCATTTTACTTCATTCCCCTTTCTGAGAATGGTTTTGATATGGTTCACCAATTCAACAAAGTTTGAAACAAATCTTCTGATAAAAGTAATTTTTCCCAGGAAATACTGAACTTCCATCTTGGATCTGGGAAGCTACAAGGTTTGGATGGCTTACACTCTTCTTTAATCGATTCTGACCCCCTCGACTGATACTATGTGCCCCAACAATTTTCCCTCCTGCATGGAAAATAAAGACTTTTTAGGATTTAGGAAGAGACCAAATATTCTGCATTTCAAGAAGACCCTTCTTAGATGATAACAATGCTCTTTATCAGACCTGGAAAAAGTTGTAAGGTCATCTAGATAGATGACTACAAATTTATCTTTTTCCCCAATGAAAGCGATGTCCATGGCTCATTGGAAGGTTACCCCTACGTTCATTAATCCAAAGGGCATATTAGCATACATGAATGCTCCCCGAGTGGTGAAGGTCATCTTCTCTCTATCTTCAGACAGGATAAAGATATGATTGTATCCCGAAAAGACATCAATCATGGAAATCCTAGATGAACCTATCACCCTCTGCAATATGTGTTCATTCTTCGGCAAAGGGTGATTGTCCTTCTTAGAGCTTCTATTCAATTTCCTGAAATTGATACAAAGTTTGATTTCTCCATTCTTCTTTCTTACTGGGACCAGGTTGGACACCCATTCAGAATATATCAAAGGGACAATGATTGGGGTATCCAACAACTTCTTTACCTCCCTTTCCATGATAGGAAACAACATAGGATTTATTTTTCTCAATTTCTGCCTAAATGGTTTAGCCTCCTCTTTCAATGGGATATTATACTCAATGACACTTGTGTCATATGTTTTGATATCTTCATATGTCCAAGCAAACACATCAGCTAATTCTCTTAACAACTCAACATACTCGACCCTTTTCTCCCTCGACAAGCTACTTGCAACTTGACAAATTTCGGATCTTTTTCTGTGCCAATATTACACTCAGTTACATTAGCGTCATCATTTGAAAATTTACCCTTTACTTCCACATTGTTTCTGTCAAATAGTATTTCCAAAGGAACAAGTCCCTTTGGGATATGATTACTAGGTAGCTAGACAATGTGATGATTAGCAATTTTGTTCAGAAAAACATCAGCACGGGGATCTATTTCATAATCAAGATCTTGATCAATGAGTAATGCAAAAAAATCATTAACCATCTCCAAGAACCTTTTGATTTCAAGATCAACCTCAAACACTTTCCAATGCTTGACATTGTTAGGTATAGAGGGTCTATATTTCACTTCTACATCATACCTAAGCTTGGGTGGCAGAGGGACTCTGAAATTAATTGCAGAAATAGCCATAGAATTGAACATGGCATTTTCTTCTCTTGGAACAAATGAAATGTTGAAAGCTAAGAAAAAACTGTCAAATAGATCCCAGACTTCATTTCTGTGTGATCTCAACCTCGGGTTCTTGGCCTAATAAATATTTCTAATCTGATGGAAAATTAACCCAGCATCACCAAACAGTGATATCTCTTTGATTCCCATGTCTTTTGCAGTCCTCAAACCCAAAACAAGAGCTTCATATTCTGCCACATTATTGATAGTTTCAAATTCTAACTTGTAGGATAGATATATAATTTCTTGAATAGGAAAAACAAAGACCACTCCAACACCAACACCTTCCCTAAAAGAGGCTCCATCAAAGAACATTTTCCAAATAGAGGTAATCGAAGGAGGATCTTCACAGAGAGTAAGGGATTGCTTTATGATTTCAGGAGGGGGTTCAGGGGCATTAGTGAGCTGCAATAAGATGGATCCCAAATCAGTATCAAGTGAGAAAATAGGATGGTTTGTGGGGTCTTCTTCATCACGAATAATATATGCCAACTGAGCTTCTCTGTACATTCTATGATCCCCCCCAAACACAAGAATGGTATCATATGTGAGGTCCATATTAAAGGTTCCCCGAAGTCTCTTTATCCAGGATCTTGACAATAGCATGTTGAACTTGGGGGCAACATCAACTACCACACTTTTCATGGGCAACTGACACAAGGTCACAACCAAATCTTTGACGACACCAAGACAATGTACCTTTCTTGAATCAAAAGAATACAAATCATGATAAGATTTTGTGATTTCTAATCTAAGTTTGTCCATGACAGTTTTGGGCATGAGATTATGAAATTCCCTTGAGTCCATCAAACAATTATGCAACACCTTGTCATGTATGTTCAATGAGGTGTAGAAGGGAGAGGATGAATCATCTATGCCTTCTATCAAGGGACCTAGAATGATTGTTGTCTTTTCATATTTAAGTTTTACTGAGTCTATGGAATAAGATGAAGGCTCGAGCTACCACACTTTAGAGAGGGACCTTTTAAAATCTTCGTGCTTGACCAACTCTGAAAGGGGTACATGGATTCTGATATTTTGAATTTCATGTTCAAAGTTAAAATAGGAGGGTGTCTTCAACATTTCTCTCACTTCTGGGAAAAGACCCTTGGCTATTGGTCGGGGGTTCTATGTTTTCTTCTCCTTGATGTTGTTTTTCGCATATTTAGCAGGCTTCTCTTCTCTAGCAGGATGATCAAGGATTTCATAATTCGCTTCTTTCTTATTAGACTTGATGTTATATTTATTTAGACTACTATTTGTTTTCCCCCCTTTACTTAGCTCATTTATTTGGATTTCCATGAGAGACTCCTCATATGTAGATTGAGTTAAATGGGGGAAAGGGTATGTGTCTCCGAGATAATGGATTTCATGATAAATATCTTCTTCCTTTCCTTCCTTATCAACAAAGGAACTAGCATAACTAATTTTGGCAGAGGCTTATGTAGGCTTTATCTTAGCAGGGATCTTATTGTACATTTTGTTGAATCTTTTGGAGAAATCAGAGAAAAATTCTCCCTCTTTTCTCTTTAGGGACCCGAACTTTGTGATATAATACATAAATTCTTTTTTATCCCCCCCATTGTCTAGAGAAAACATCATCTAAAACCTCAATCCCAGTAATGGATCCAGGGGTCAAACCCCTAAACCATTTCCTGGACTCACCATCAAGACTCTGGAAAAAGACTCTCATCCACACATCCTCATTTTGAATATTTAGATTGTCTACATAATTATAGAAGGCAACAAGGTGCTCTTCAGTAGTCATGTCTTCTTCTCGAGTGAATTTGGGCATGCATTTCAGGTAATCTCCAGCAGGGAGAGCATTCATTGGCTGAGGCAAGACTAGAGGGGCATATCTCGCAGCCACTATTGCATCCATTATGTTCCTATGAGGATTAGAACCTGCCATATGTATGATAGCTAGAGGAGAACCAAGAGGATATGTATCATGGACAAGGGAGGCTAGAACTGAGCCTCCGGGAGGAAAAGGAAGCAACAAAGGATTTGAGGAAAAAGCTACAGGGCTTGATGAAATAGAGGTTTCCCTCTTTTTAAATGAAACAAATTTAACAGGAGGAGGAGTAGTGAAACTGGGAGAGGGGAAATCAGCAAGAAAAATCCCAAAATTTAAACTTCTAGAAGCTCCAACAGATGGTGTAATAGGAAAATGAGAAACAACTGTTGGAGTTGCTATAGGAGGATGGTGAAAATCATAAAAAATACATGGTTCAATAACTGAAGTACCTTCCTAGAGGATCTTTCATCTTCTGATGACTTTCTCTGGTTCATCTTCAGGTGTTGCTAAAGGCAGTTGTGGAATAGACCTCATGTGTCTGCCTTTGGAAGCCAGAACTAAAATAGTGGATTCGCATCAATGGAGTCACTAGGTAAAGGTTTCAATATTCAATGGTTCAGATATATGATGCACCTTCAGAATCAGAAGCGTGTTGTCATTCTATCCCAGGGAAATTTTTCAATTCGTCCCCGACAATGATGCCAGAAATGTTAGCACTAGAAGTCACCTCCTGATTACAAGGGAGGTAAGCCCTGTACCCATCAATTTTTATGTCACAGTAAATACATTTAAGGGGGTACAATGGACGTAGACTCAGGATGATATATATTTAACTCAGAAAACTGGGCTGATATGCACATGTAGACGAGGTCTTAATCTAACTTCAATCAATACGTTGTAGTAAGGGTCAGTAGGGTGAAGAACTTCATGAGAAAATGTAGAGGTCTGCTATGGACATCCGATCTTCCAGCAGCCTAAGGAGGAAAAACTTAGGAAACAAGATCCTCTTTGATTTTGAGTTTTAGGAAATTGAAAGAAATTATAACTATACTGAGATGAAACATACATAAAAATATAGTTACAACAACCCGATTGGATCATCCATTCCCAAGTCTTTCAGTATCAGAGGAAAAAGAGAAAAAGGAGAAATCTTACTATCATTAAATAAGAAGTCTCAAGTAACAATACATAACCAGAGAACCAGAGGCTTCATTAAAACTTTACAATATGGGAGCATAGCTCAACCATCGACCATAACAAAATATCAAAAATAAATATTTATACTTAGAAAAAATCGCTCCCACCAGGAGCGCGCTCTGGTTACTCCATTCGAGGCTCAGTGTTTGCATCTTCTTCTATCAAGTTGCACTTGCATTCTTCTATCAGACGCAAGATCATATCAGTATGGGCTTTGCAGTAAAATCCATTGACAGGGGAACTTTGGGTTGATAGTCTACCTCCACAACCATCTTTTCCATGATTTCCATTTATGGGGTTAAACGAGGTTTCAACCACCTCCCCCATTTCCATTAACTACTTTCATCGGGATCGGGATGAATTCTGACACCCGTGAATTCTCCAAGAGACGTTCACGAATCCTTCAAGTCAATACCGACACCTCTAGACCATGTAGATCTTCCTCTATGAATAATACAAGCGCTCTCAACTTTTGGTGCGACTCCTCTCTATTTCTTCATGTGACCTCGGGCCATGACCTAGGGCTCCTATGTTAAATTTCAGGATTTTTCATTTTGGGAGTCTTCACTCCACTTGATTCCAAATACCCCAATGATCGAATCTACAAAATAGCCGATCCAGATCGACGGTCGAATTTGCTTTGAATTTAACGGTTGGGATGCTTTCTCAAAAACCTCAAATGTCCGCCGCTCAATAGGCGCTTACCATTCTTTATGGCCCTGCTTCCCATATAACTACGAGCTGTGATCGTGGGCCCAACTCCCAGGCACTTCATGATTTCTCATTTCGCGAACTCACGTCGTGCTCCATCCTAAAACCTCTGAGTCATGAAATAGTGATTTCTCGGATCAGGTGCCACGCATCTGTTAAGAACCAAACATCAATATAGCATAGAAAAACCTCAGGAAAAGTACTCAACGCCTTGAAAAAGAGATAATTTCAGATAATAAGCCTCTTCGAGGGGGCAACCTCCTTTTACCTCACTTAAATGTTCAAGTACAAGAT
>SNQJ01S0192738.1:15175-32853 GCA_010110895.2 Picea sitchensis | reverse complement strand
ACGTGAATTGCGCTCTTGACTGTGTCGGTTTGACTGCTAGCTGTCAGGACTCGTGTTTCAGCATCGTGGCGGCCTCCTCTGTGTCTCAGCAACTGCACTTCTGAACTGAGTGATTGCTTCGTGTTTTGGCTTATGCGTCCTCAGATTGTGTAGCAGCTCCGTGTTTCGGCATCTGCATCTTCGGACTGTGTAGCAGCTTCCATGTTTCAGCAGCTACTTAGATAGTTCTGTGTTTCAGCATCGGCCTTGAATACTATTCTGCAAATATGGACACTTATGCGCTTCTAATCAATGGTTAGGTCAAAAAGTAATGTAAAGTATTATGTAAAACAAATTAAACATATAGTGATGAGAAAGGACGTTGTATACCTTGGAGTGATCAGATGAAGTGATAATATGAGTCTGAATACAGGTGATGAAGGGTATAATAATGGCAAAAAGTATGGGCAAAAAGGGTACAATATGTGGTCCTAACAACCATCATAGAGCTTGCTTATATAGGTTAAGAGGAGCTTAACCTCTTGAATTATCTTTAGAACAAGTTGGGGAACTTCCTCCTTAGATCAAGGATTCTTTGATGGAACTAAGAATTTGAATGCAACTGCCTTCTAATATTGAAAGATCCTCCCCTTATTCTCCTCAATGGGCCAACCATTTCCCCAGATTAGGCAGCGCTCCCTCAGAAGGGGCATCAGAGCATTGTAGTGCTCCCTAAGAAGCTTGAGGGGAGCGCCAACACCCTAAAGTTGGATAGCGCTCCTTGAAAGGGGCAGGGGAGCATTATAACACTGCCTGAAGCCTTATAGGGGAGTGTCAGTGCTCCAGTTCTCCTTCTCCAAACCTAGTGTATGAGGTGTTTTAAGTGCCTCCTTAGTGTCATCGTTAAGGCAGTATGCTTGAACGGCGTTTGTGACACTTATGAACAACTTGCGACACTTCCGAAAGTTGTAAGGAAGATACGACACTTACGACAATTGAGAGGAACATGCGACACTTATCCAGTTGAGTAATTTTGACGTGTAACAACAACCTCGTTCTCCCAAAATCTCCAAATCTCCTCTGAATATCTCTCGTCCAATCACTCTGACAGCAGGTACAAATGAGGTGGAAATGTGGGCCCTGTAGCTATATATAGTCCCTTTTTCCAAACTTCCAGACCCCATTCCAGGAGCTCCGGGTATCCATTTTTCGATCCGTCTTCAGCCACGGGATCAACATCCCATCATCTACATCAAGACAGTCCCTGGGCCATTTTTTATCCTTAGCCCCTGGAGAGCCATTTTTTCCATACCAGGTCTAGGTACGCATGCTCGTGTTCAAAATTATCAAATAAATGCTTGTATGTTCGATTCTCTTCAAATATTGTTCACGTCGGGTATTTTTTTTTTCATGTGTGCAGGTACTTGGTCATCATACATCAGCACAACCCCTTCAGGTATATAATCAACACTGGCATGTAATCATTCCCTCTTAATCTCAATTGTATCCCCAGTCACACCCTCTGAAATTTTCCCTTAGGTTCCCCATATCTGGCTCTGTAGTACCGCCACCTCCATTGCATTTTGGGTACTGTCACCTGGTAACACTCTCCCCCACATGAGTTGTCCCATTCATAGTACCCCTTGGCACTTTGACACTCATGTTGTTTTTCAACCCTTTAGGGATGGGAGTCCCGAAAGTTTTACACCATGTCATGAATCAACCACATACTCATTCTCCTCATTTTGACAGCTTTCCCCATGGACTCCCATGATTATCTCTTCAAGGTTCTCTTTTGCCTACACCTCCACAGTATTGTTAACCCTCCATTTCATCCACAATCAGTTTGCCCATCCGCAAATTTCCCTCCATTTCATCTACCTCATACAGAAACCCACCCATGGGGCCCCCAACCTCCACCAATTCTCCAAGCAAAATGCACCCTAACCGGCCTAACCATATTGCATTGGGGCACCCATTTCTGTATTTGTACACTCATCGGAAATTATTCTTTATAAATTGTAAAAAGCCTTTGTTTTTAGCATTTACATATCTTTTTGTTGTCACCTTTGGTGACCTTCTTCCCTTTTTGGAAAACGCAACCCATGTCACCCTTGGTTGGGGCACTCCTTATCATCTACTCCTATTGACATCGTCCATATACTCCGAGTATCCCACAGGCCACTTACCTCTGCTCTCTGAGTTTGTCCACTTTGTCCCGCCTCTGGCACAACTTATCCCACGTCTTGTTGTCCCCCTGACACTCGACCTATTTGAATGGTTGTGGCCACTTATACTTCGCATATACCCCTAACCAAGGGAATTATTGAGTCTTCATACATATTTATTTCATCCATGTACCTCCTCAGTTCCTAACCTCTCCTAGTAGATTTCACGAAGCCATTTTCTTCTTGGAGTCGCATACCCCTTTTGTCAACATCCGCACAGTTTCTAGAAGGGCGACAGTATCTTGACTCTCATTACCTTTCCAATGAGAGGTCTCGGATGGCACAGGGAGAACCACAATTCCTCCCTATTGTCGTTGACCCCCGTAACATTCGAATTCAACACTTTATCATGTTACGATGGGTCTTACTTTGCGACTATTGTAGTTATTTCTTATATGTATTTTGAAGACCTATGAACTTGGCGGGGCTATCAATGCCTACAGAATCTGTGATACTCCTTATAGGTGTCATTGTATACTATTCATAGTATGTTCCTCCTCAGAAAGGTCCTCTTCCTTTATCAAAACCGCCCTCGAGGGCACTGCAGTTGTCTACATCCACACATAGTTTCAGTTACTATGCAACACCCTTCCTTTTTGAGTTACATGACATGAGCATGGGGCATGCCCACCTCATTTGTACACAATTTATTTTTACACACCTTATGGAAGGTTGGGTCCTACAGGTTCCCTTCTCCCTCCAACGGGTCACTCTTGATACTCTCACTATCGATCTCTCTTAGAAAGACACTCTCAGTAGAAGAAACATTGATGAATTTCAGCTATATGTATGCTCCTAACATCATCCATCAGGGGGCATCTGTTATCATTGAAATTTTTTCCACAAATGGTTACAGGAATCCAGCAGCTTCAAATAGTTATGAGTTCACCCATGGACCAAAATTACCAAAAAAACATTTCCAAAAGGTCCAAAACTATACAACCAGTGATAAAATTAAGGTACGCCATGACTACACATAGCGTGCGCGCACATGTGCCATCCAAAAACGCAAGAAAAGTGCACATGTGCATGATGTGCGACTGTGGTCAGTAAAAGCCACGCACACCTGATAACAACACATTTATGAGATTGGTCGGCCTCCCACCCACTTTTGGTTCAACTTCCAAGTTGATTTGACATCCAAATCTCAGCTAGATCCGACTGGGTGGTTAGTCAAAGACCTAAAAATGCCCTAAACAACCCCTTTTCACACTAAAAGATGGTTGCACAATACCTCAAAGTGATGCTATAAAACAAGGCCATGGGTGCACTACATTTTCAAGGAATTCAGTTGCAAGGTTATGTTGTTGCCATTCTCTTGGGGAATCCTCTTTTCTCATCAAGAGTATACTAGCATCATTACATTTGGGCAATCCATCTCACCTCTTGAGTGGATTAGCTTGGGAATCTTTCACCATTTCTTTCAAAGTTGTAAGAAGAGCTTAGTTGTGGGGGTCCAAAATCCCTCCCTTGGAGGAAGAAGGGACCCAAAATCCTCTTTCTTCTTAGTGTTTTCTTTTCACTAACATAATCCTTGCCATTGGTGACATGAGTCTTATTGGTTTTTTGTTCTTATGTCCTTGTGCTCAATAGTTTAGTTGTTATTTTATTTCTTAGTTTAATTCTTAGCTTGTTCTTTTATGTTTCTTTTTCTAACCCTTTCCTTTACTGTTGTCTTGCTTAGCTAACCCAACTAAACTTGTAAGAACCTCTGTTTTACTCATTTAGGTGACAAAAGAGGCGCAACACTTTCGGTAGCTTAAAAAAAGGAATCCAGGGCTATTTTAATCACAGAAATCGCAGAAGCGGGGAAAGAGTCAGCACGTCCTATCACACGTTTCAACCGTCGGGTTCGACGTTTTATGATTGCAATAAGCCATCGAAAAGACAGGAGAATGAACCGTTCACAACCAGAACCTGATCTCTGTGTGATATAAGCGAATCTTTTCAGATCATTAAGTCGTATGCTTACGTACCCTCCATTATTACATTTATCGACCATGACTGTTGCAAATCACCAACCATTTTGTCACATCCCTTGCAATCAGTGCCATGTTCTAAAGCTCACCCCAGTTTTGTCATTTCTATCACAGCCGAGCCGACTTTCGCTAACTCTACATTGTGTAACTCTTCCCCAAAATCTGCTCCTCCAATAACAGTTGTTTGGAAACATTGTGGCAACTGAAGAAAGGAACGTCAACCATGAGGAAAGAGTTCAACGACATCAGTTACCTAGAATCACACCCGGAGGTATGTCAAATGTTCAGGGATGCAAGGTGTTATAATTTTTGCAAAAAATTACAGAGTTCTCATCAACAAGTGGTAGAGGCCTTTGCCCTCAATTTCAATGGAAAGAAAGAAATCATAGGTCGGGATGAATTCGAGATAGTTGAAGCCCTCATAGATGAAGTGACAGAGCTTCCCATGACCGAAGAGAAATGGTTTAAAACTACTATCACTAAGAATGTTTAATTCAGGACTTATTTGAAACCAGAACACAGGGGTTTGATATGGAAGAAAGACATTCCTATGTCTTTCCTTGAAGCGAAATGCTAGCAATTATTAAAATCCATAATGGTTTATGTAACTTGTGAAGGGTGATACAACAGAGTGATGATTTGCCATTTTGAACTTATGAATCATTTGACTGGTAGAAACCCACTCAATCTACCCTATTTTCTCCACAGACGTTTATCCAAAATGGCTCATCAAGTCAAGGCCAAGCCTAATCAAGTTGCAGGTAGATTATACCACCATAGTTTGATCAAACTTTTGGTTTGCGAGTTGTTGCAAAGAAGAGGAAAAGAGTGGAATTACTTCTTGTTCTAGAATGATTTCCAGACTGAGGTTCATCCAGAAGACAAAAGGAGTCCTCATTCCAAGAAGTCTTCCACTCCCAGAAGTGGAAAGAGGATGAGGAGAGCTATCTCTCCAGCCCCAATTAATCAACCCTCTCCTTCCTCTAAGCTTGACAAAAATAAGAAGAAATTAAATTTCAACAGTGAAAAAGAAAAGGCCAAAGAATCCATAGTGAACAAAAACATTCTTAATCTTCCTTACACAGACTAGGAAGATGAAGAGCACCAGATTGAAACAGGGCACGAGGATTCAGTTACCACAGGGTGTGAAAATTATGTTATTGTGGATATATACACAACAAGTTATGAGGACCTTCCATCACCTAAGCCTCAAGAAGAAAAAGAACCACAAATTGCAGATGCCTCATCTAGCAAACGAGTGAAGCAAAGTAAATCAAAGGAAATCAAGAAGCTTAAGAGGAAGTTATCCAAGAAAGAAGTGATAGAAAGGGTATTAAAATCTAGGTATGAAACCATGTCAAAGAACTTTGTAGAAAGGAACTCATCCTTGGAAAGATTAGTCCATGAAAGAATAAAGGAGAAGAAAAAGAAGGACAAGATTGTAAAATACTACAATAGCTTATGGAGAGTAGCTCAGGGATTGAAGAAAAAGGTCAGGGATTTGAGGAAACATGATATGTCTTCAAAACACCAAGCTCAGACACATGCTTTTCTTGAGACCCTGGCAGAGGTGGCAGTTCAGTGCAATGAACCAGATGTAGCCAATAACCCTACAATTTTTTAGCAAGATGCAGAAGCCTAAAAAGATCTTTCCTAAGGCGTTTTTGATCTAAGACAAGGGTATTTTTGAAATTTTGATAATATCAGGTTTCGGTGGCTTAGGAAAACATATCGATTGTTCATTATCCATGGAAAGCAGAGATTTCTGTAGCTAATTGGTTCAAATTCTATCTACTCTAACTACTGAAAGCACTGATAAGGCAGAAAGTTAATGTTTTTGCACAGGTCCAAGTTTTCCTTGTCCAAAATCCTCAGAAATGGTTCCAATCGATGGAAGATAATTAATGACATCCTTAGCAAGAGTTTGTTTTGGTTTTGGAGGTGCTCTACAAGACAGAAAGGTAAAAACCATTAGCTATTTTCAAGGATATAAGGTTGTTGACTGTCAACAGGTGTCATGTTCAACTCCTCCCATATCACATGAGATTCAAGAGCCTCGGAAGGCTCACTACACCTACCAAAGAATCTGAAGAACGTAAAGATCATTTGAGAATTTGAATTGACCTAGTTTATAGGATATTTACCTGCTTTCTTGGGCCAGTTATTGATTTTCTATTTTTGGAAAAATTCGATCCAGTAATCTAGGATCTTGAAACTGTTTGTAAAGGGCTATAAAGCCCAAAACATTTGATGAACAAAGGGTTCAATTTTGAGTTCTATAATCTATTGTTATTGTAAAAAGAAACTTTCTTTAATATATTAAGCCTGCAAGCTTCTTTCATTGTTATTGTCATACTCTCTTTTATCTTTGTCTATGCCTATGAGTTGAAATCATTCTTTTGTCTATGTTTAATGGTCCCATGGTAACTGTCATCTTACTTTTGACTGTTAAGCAAGAATCATAAGCATCCTTTGCTAGTTTGTTGACCCATCATATATATTCCCTATGTATGTTCTAGTTAATTGATTGGTTTTCTTATCCATTTGATTTACAAACCTATCTGATAATAGATCTTGAAGGCCTTGTATTGCACAAATATAGCTAGACTGTCTTGAGGATACAATCCAGTGATTTAAGATATTCATCTTGATCCAAAACCACACCCATTATTGAGAAAATATTTACAAAAAGGTTAAGTTACCAGGCATCTCTGAGATACAACCTAGGAGAGTTTCCTAGAGTGATAACAAATTGGCGGCATTGCCTTGGAGAGGAGACTAAAGCTCGGCTTCCTTGGGAGACGACAATATCCAACATTGATGATAGACAAAGTTTGGACACATTTTTTGTTGTAACCTTCTATATGGCGACTCCATTAGAACGAAGTGGCTCTGAGAAGGGTTCATACCAGGGAAAACCAAGAAAGACCACTGGCAGCACCAGTTCTAGATCCTGAGAAGTTCATCAGAAGTGGAAAATCATTGCAAAGACAAACTTCTAGATCTGCAAGAGCATCTAAACCAGGTATTTCAAGAAACACTTCTTCTTATTTTGTATCTAGAGAACCTCTTGTCGAATCCCCTTCTGCTGAAACTTCTAGTTCTCAAAAAATTGAGATTGTGTCAGGAAGTTTGAAGGGTGACGAGCCTTCAATTTCCTCTAATGTTATAGATTATATTTCTGAGCATGTTACTATATCCAACTTAAGAGAAGAAGTTGTAGAATCCCTCCAAGAAGAGGATTGTTCCTCTTCTTTGAATTCTTCACCAACTAAGCCTATAGAGAGTTTTTTCCATACTCATACCAGTCTGCCCGTTCTTGAAGATATTTTACAAGATATTTCCTCTAAGGGTGAAGGAAACTTGTCCTTACTACTCGGTCAGTTTTACAGAGCTTCTTACTTTCCACCTTATTCAGGAAACACTTTCCAGGGTAGTCATCCTACTAGTGCTTCTCCTTCATTCCTCAGTGAAGTAAGACCACCATTGTCCATAGTCTCACCTATCCCATCTCAACCATCATCTACAGAAACTTCTTCCTCTTCATCAACCGCCAAGATTGTCATGGCTGCCCCTTTGACAAAAATGGAACAAATCTTAGCAAATAGGCATGCCCCTCTTGTGTGGCCTAGTCCCTTATCAGCCACGCCGACAGGAGATTATCATAAATATATGTCGAAGTTTACTAGATCTGGGGATTATACTGTTGAAGGACATATAGAATATTTCTATGCTTATGCTGAGAACATTAAAATTTCATAGGAAGATGTTTGGACCAGAATTTTTGTGCAGATCTTGGATGGCCAAGCCAAGAAGTGGTTCAAAGAACTTCCAGCAAATTTAGTGGCAGGCATTGAGCAGTTAGATGAGGTGTTTTTGAAACATTGGGGAGAAAGAAGAGATCTCTTGTATTATATTTCTGAATTCGGAAATCTAAGAAGAGAAAATGGGGAGTCTGTCTCAGACTTCACCAAAAGATTTAATAAGATGTTTGGCAAGATTCCTACAGAGATCAAACCAACTGTTGCATCAACAAAGATCACTTACTCTTCTACCTTTGATCTAGAATTTTGCTTAATCCTTAGAGAAAGAAGTTCAGCCACACTCGCTTTAATGAAAGATGTTGCTCTTGAGGTCGAATCTAACATTATGGCATCTCATAAACTTAAAGGAAAATTTGAGAGAAAGAAGTCGTTTGTTGATCCTCCTTCTTCTTCAAATACCAAAATGGAAAATATGGCCAAGATGTTGGATATCTTGACCTCGGAAATGTCAAAACTGAAAATTCAGAGTCAGCAACCAGGAAGAAGTAAAGAGCCTATTGCTTATGCTCCCAAGAATCCCAATGCATTCCCTTATAGAAGGAACAACCAGCAAGTCCAAATCCTTCAAAGAGACAAGAATGTAGCTGATGACCAAAGGATCAGGGCCCCCTTCCAAAATGAAATGCTAGAAGAAGAACAAAAGCTATCTCATGACGAGGTTGAAGAAGAAGACGACATCAATTGCTTTGGGGATGAAAATGATTCCTCGTTCTTGACACAAACAGATTATGAGGAGGCCCATATGGAGGAGCAGATTCATGCTGCAAGCATTGAAGAATCCTTTTATCAAACAGATGATCAGCCGGGTTACAATTTAAGATCTAAGACTGCTGCTCCAAATCCATTGCTTGCTGCTCCCGGAAAAAAGAAATATGTTGCTGCCAAGCAACCTGCTGCTCCTGCAAAGAAAACCTTCACTCCTGCAAAATAGCAGCAGAAGCAATTGCAGCCCCAAGACAAAGAACAAGTCTCCCTCATACCTCCTCCTAACAAAGTAAAACCTTCCGATAGAATATCATACTCATTTAATTTTGAATCAGAAATTCAGAAGGTGAAAATACCTATGCCATTGACTAAACTTATGAAGAATGATATATTCAAGTCTGCTATCCTAAAGTCCCTTCAACCAAAGACTCCTCTAGTTGTTGATTACATAAACCTTCAATATGACAAGCCTACTGTGACTATAGGACCTATGGTATAAGACCAATATGACTCTTGTCTACCCTTCTACATATCCCTAAATATCCATGACAAGATCCTTCACAACTGCTTGCTTGACTCGGGAGCGTCACACAATATTATGCCTAAAGCAATGATGGATGAACTTGGGCTTGATGTCACAAAACCTTACCATGATCTCTTATCTTTCATCTCTAGGAAATTCAGATGCCTCGGCCTCATAAAATACCTTGTCATAAACCTTGCCCAGTTGCCAATGAGAAACATGGTAATGGATGTTGTAGTGGCTGATATCCCACCCAAGTTCGGCCTCCTCTTGTCATGTTCATGGAGAAAAAGGATAGGGGGTACCTTACATATGGATCTTTCATATGAAATAGTCTCTTTCTTTGGAGGAGAGCTAAAGAGACTTTACAGAGAAAATCAACTTGCCTACATCATTAGTGATGGGAAAAATTTTGTAAACCATCCCATTTATGCTTTAGACACTGACTTTGGATCATGCATTCTCTAAATAGATGATTCTCATCCAACTCCTTTGTAGATCACAAAGCCTACTTATCAGTGGACTGATGGAGAGAGTACTCCTATGTGGACCATGTTCTTTGATGGTGCCAGTACCAAAGACTCAGCAGGTGTAGGTGTAGTTTTGATTTCTCCTTCAAAAGAGGCTATTCATTTGTCTTTTAAACTTGATTTTAAAACTACTAACAATATAGCAGAGTATGATGCTTTTCTATTGGGATTAAATTCTACCAAGGAGATGGGAATCAAAGGACTAAAAGTGTTTGGAGACGCGGATCTCATCATACAACAAGTGAATAGTACTTTCCAAGCAAAACATGTCAGATTGAAAGCCTACAAGGATGAGGTATGGAAAATCAGGGACTCTTTTTCCATTTTTGATATTTCTTATATACCCAGAGCTATGAATCATCTTGTTGATTCCCTTGCTATCTCAACCAGTATGTTCATTCCTCCCATGCATCCCAGAATGGATTATGAAATCCAAGTCAAATATAGACCATCCCTGCCCGACAATATCAAATATTGGAAAGTTTTTGAAGATGATGATGAGCTTAGTAGATTTCTCCAGGTGGTAGATGAATTTTTTGATATGCATATTGACCATGAAAATCAAAATGTAGAGGAATCCAAGAAGCCTAAGCTAAAAAGAAAAATGGGTCAACATGATATCGTTCAGCTGCCCAACAATTATATACCTCGGGGTTTGGTGCCTCTTGAGAAGATTTTCGACCAAAACGATGTCCCCTACCAACCTGATAAGAAGGAGAAATATCATGTTGCCCATGAGCACAATATAGGAATCCAAAATCATCCTAAATTCTTAATTCTTTCCGCTGAATTAACTGTTGATCAGAGGTCTGAATATTGCAACATTATGAAGGAATTTGCCGATGTTTTTTCCTGGAAATACAGTGATCTGAAAACCTATGATCCTGAGGTCATTCAACATAAGATTCCCCTTGAGAAAGATACCATCCCTTTCAAACAGAAACTGAGACCTATCAATCATCTCCTATTTCCTGTAATTGAAAAAGAAATCAAAAATCTCCTTGATGCCAAAATCATAATTCCTCTAAGATACTCTAAATGGATTGAAAATCTAGTAATAGTGAGAAAGAAAAATGGTGAGATCAGGTTATGCATTGATTTTAGAAACCTAATTAAATGATCAAAGAAAGACAACTATCCCCTACCCAAGATGGAACACTTGCTGCAAAGAATTTCAGGGGCCACCATCATGTCTTTCCTAGATGTCTTCTCTGGCTATAACCAGGTTTCTGTACATCCTGATGACCAAGAAAAAATTTCCTTTACTACTCCTTGGTGTACCTTCATGTATGTCAAGATGCCATTCGGGCTAATGAATTCTGGGGCCACTTTTCAGAGGGCCATGGACATAGCTTTCATGGGAGAGAAGGAAAAGTTTGTCCTCATCTATCTTGATGATATCACAGTTTATTCTAGGAGTCATGAAGAGCATCTGAAGCATCTGAAAAGAGTATTTTTGAAATGCATAAAGTTCAAGATTTTGTTGAACCCCAAAAAATCTCAATTTTCTCTCAAGAAGGGTAATCTCCTAGGCCACATTGTTTCAGCGGAAGGAGTGAAAATTGATCCAGCTCGGGTGGAAGAAATTTAGAGGTTGTCCATACCAAGGTCAAAGAAGGATATCCAATCTCTACTCGGTAAGATAAATTTTGTCAGAAGATTTATTCCTAATTTTGCTGAGTTAGTGAAACACATAACCTCTATGCTAAAAAAGGGATCCGAGAAAAAATGGACAGACAATGCAAGAAGTTCATTTCAGGATATCAAACAGGCTATCATGGAATCCCCCACTCTAATCAGTTCAGATTACACTAAGAATTTCTATATTTTCTCTTTTGCTTCCTATGACATAATGGCAACAGTCTTTTTACAAAAAGATGATGAAATTCTTGATCACCCGATGGCCTTTTTCAGCAAAGCACTTAGAGATGTTGAACTAAGGTATGATCCTATAGAAAAACAAGCTTATGCTCTCATTAAGTCATTAAAAGATTTCAGAATTTATATCCTCCATGCAAAGGTTGTCGCCTATGTTCCTTCAACCTTTGTGAAGGATGTATCGAATCAACCTGATATTGATGGAAAGAGAGCTAAATGGATCACAAAGTTGATTGAGTTTGACATAGAAGTGAAGCCCACTAAGCTGGTATAAGGCCAAGGCCTTGCCAAGCTTTTGACAGAAGAGAACTACGATCTTTTTGACATAAATTTCATTGGGGAAAATTCAGCATGTTTGCAGACAGGGGTAGAAGCGGAAGAACAACATGGCATCCATCAAGTGGCCGAGAATTTGTCTTCATGTGAGTGGTATTCAAGTATTATTCATTTTTTACAGAAGTTGGAGGTTTCTCGTGAAATTAGCATGACTCAAGCCCGAGCCCTTAAGCTCAGAGCAATTAAATTTTGCATTAACAATAATCTTTTGTATTGGGAAGATCCTACAAGTTTACTACTAAGATGTTTAGACAAAGAAGAGTCAACTGAAGTCATGCATCACTTTCATTCAATTATTTGTGGAGGCCATCATTACTGGAAGACCACAGCTCATAAGATCTTAAGGGTTGGGTATTATTGGCCTTTTCTTTTTTCAGATGTGTGCGCCTTTGTGAAATCTTGTGATAAGTGTCAAAGATTCACAGGAAAACAACAACTAAAATCTCTGCCCCTAAGACCCATTGTAGTGAATGGTCCTTTTCAGCAGTGGGTTTTAGATTTCATAGGCAAGATTAATCCTTCGTCTAGTGGTCAGCATAAATGGATCTGGGTAGCCAGTGACTATTTTACAAAGTGGATAAAGGCAATCCCCATTAAAAATGCCACTCATCAGGTCATCATGAAGTTTCTCTATGAGAACATCCTGAGTAGATTCGGTTTCCCAAAACGGCTAGTGATAGATAATGCATCAGCTTTCAAAGTTGATGCATTGGTTGACATGTGTAAATCAACAGGGATTCAATTGGTACACTCTACTTCCTACTACCCTCAAGGTAATGGCCTTGCTGAGTCGTCCAATAAGAGTCTAGTCAGAATCATCAGAAAACTGTTGGAGGAGAATAAAAAGAGTTGGAATTATAAACTAAAGTTTTCTCTTTGGGAAGACAGAGTAACTAACAAGAAATCCATAGAAAATTCTCCCTTCAAACTGGTTTATGGAACTGATGCCATTTTCCCCATTCAGCTAGTTTTACCAGTGGCTAAGGTTTTTTAGGAGGAACAAACTGAATCAAATGATATGATGAGAAAAATGCTTGACTTGGTAGAGTTGCAGCAAGTCATAGAACAATTGGTGGATAAATCAAAGGCTCATCAAAAGAGGATCAAGGATACTTTTGACAGAAAAGCAAAGGTGGACGACTTTCATGTTGGTGACTAGGTTCTGAAATGGGATGCCCTCAGACAAGATAAAGGCAAGCACAACAAGTTTGACTCTTTGTGGACCAATCCTTTCATGATAACTCAAGTACAACACAACAACACCTTCATTCTACAAAGTCTGGAAGGTGAAGAAATGTTTGGTGGCCCAGTCAATGGGAGTTTTCTAAAACTCTATTTCATTTAAGGCTTCGAATCCTTGTCATTGTAATTTTTATTTTCATCTTTTGTTTTTACAAAATAACTCCATGCACAATGGAAACACTAGTAGATAGGTTTGAATTTTTGTTTTTCAGGAAAGGAATTGGTTCTGTGGTTCTTGAAACCTTACAGGGAGGCTTTCACCCCCAATAGGAGCCAGTGTTATCTCCTCAAATAAATCAAGTGAGATTTTTTATTTTAGGTGATAGGATGTCTTTTAAAAAGGTATTTAAAAAAAAAAAAATTAAAGCTCATTTCTCAAAGCTTTACACATGTAATAAAGTTTAAATAAATGTTTGTTTAGTTTTTATTTGATCTAATTCAAATATCAGGTTTCAGTGGCTTAGGCGAACATTTCGATTGTTCATTAGCCATCAAAAGCCTTAGATTTCGGTAGCTTAAACAAAGGAATCCAGGGCTATTTTAGCCATCAAAATCGCAGAAGAGGGGAAAGAGTTAGCATGTCCTATCACATGTTTCAACCGTTGGGTTCGACATTTTATGATTGCAATAAGACGCAAAAAAAAAACAGGAGAACGAACCATTCGCGACAAGAAGATGATATATGTGTGATATAAGTGAATCTTTTCAGATCATTAAGCCATATTCTTACGTACCCTCCATTATTACAGTTATCGACCATGACTACTGCAAATCACCAACCGTTCTACCGCATCCCTTGTAATCAGTGTCACGTTCTTAATCTCGCCCTAGTTTTCTCATTTCTATCACTGCCGAGCCGACTTTCACTAACTCTATGTTGTGTAACTCTTCCCCGAAATCTGCTCCTCCGATCACAGGTGTTCAGAAACATTGTGAAAAATGAAGAAAGGAAAATAAACCCTGAGGAAACAGATCAACAACATCAGTTACCTATAATCACACCCAAAGGTATGTCAAATGTTCAGGGATGCAGGGTGTTATAATTTTTGCAAAAAATTACAGAGTTCTCATCAGCATGTGGCAGAGGCCTTTGCCCTCAATTTCGATGGAAAGAAAGAAATCATAGGCCAGGATGAATTCTAGATAGATGAAGCCCTCATAGCTGAAGTGACAGAGCTTCCCATGATCGGAGAGAAATGGTTTAAAACTACTGTCACTAAGACTGTTGAATTCAGGACTTATTTGAAACTAGAATAGAGGGTTTTGATATGGAAGAAAAACATTCCTGTGTCTTTCCTTGAATAGAAATGGAAGCAATTATTAAAAGCCATAATGGTTTATGTAACTTGTGACGGGCGATACAACAGAGTGATGATTTTCCATTTTAAACTTATGAATCATTTGACTGGTAGAAACCCACTCAATCTTCCCTATTTTCTCCATAGACGTTTATCCAAAATGGCTCATCAAGTCAAAGCCAAGCCTAATCAAGTTGCAGGTAGATTATCCCACCATAGTTTGATCAAACTTTTGGTTTGCGAGCTGTTGCAAAGAAGAGGAAAAGAGTGGAATTACTTCTTATTATGGAATGATTTCCAGACTGAAGTTTAGCCAGAAGACAAAAAGAGTCCTCATTCCAAGAGGTCTTCCACTCCCAGAAGTGGAAAGAGGAGGAGGAGAGCTATCTCTCCAGCGCTAGTTAATCAACACTTTCCTTCCTCTAAGCTTGACAAAACTAAGAAGAAATTAAATTTCAACGGTGAAAAAGAAAAGGCCAAAGAATCCACAATGAACAAAAACATTATTAATCTTCCTTACACAGACTCAGGAGATGAAGAGCACCAGATTAAAACAGGCCACGAGGATTCAGTTACCACAAGGCGTGAAAATTATGTTTTTGTGAATATATACACAGTAAGTTATGAGGACCTTCCATCACCTACACCTCAAGAAGAACAAGAACCATAAATTGCAGATGCCTCATCTAGCAAACGAGTGAAGAAGAGTAAATCAAAGGAAATCAAGAAGCTTAAGAGGAAGTTATTCGAGCAAGAAGTGCTAGAAAGGGTAATAAAAACCAGGTATAAAACCATATCAAAGAACTTTGCAAAAAGCAACTCATCCTTGAAAATATTAGCCCATGAAAGCATAAAGGAGAAGAAAAAGAAGGACAAGATTGTAAAAGACTACAATAGCTTATGAAGAGTAGCTCAGGGCTTGAAGAAAAAGGTTAGGTCTTTGAGGAAACAAGCTATGTCTTCAAGACACTAGGCTCAAACACATGCTTCTCTTGAGACCCTGGTAGAGGTGGCAGTTCAGTGCAATGAACCAGAGGTAGCCAGTAACCCTACAATTTTTTAGCAAGATGCAGAAGCCTAAAAAGATCTATCCTAAGGCGTTTTTGAGCTAAGACTGGGGTATTTTTGAAATTTTGATAATATCAGGTTTCGGTGGCTTAGGCGAACATATCGATTGTTCATTAGCCACTGAAAGCAGAGCTTTCGGTAGCTAATTGGTTCAAATTCTATCTACTTTAACTATCGAAAGCACTGATAAGGCATAAAGTTAATGTTTTTGCACAGGTCCAAGTTTTCCTTGTCCAAAAGCCTCAGAAATGGTTCCAATCGATGGAAGATAATTAATGACATCCTTATCAAGAGTCTGTTTTGGTTTTGGAGGTGCTCTACAAGACAGAAAGGTAAAAACAGTTAGTTATTTTCAAGGATATAAGGTTGTTGACTGTCAATAGGTGTCATGTTCGAGTCCTCCCATATCACATGAGATCCAACAGCCTTGAAAGGCTCACTACACCTGCCAAAGAAACTGAAGAATATAAAGATCATTTGCGAATTTGAATTGACCTAGTTTATAGGATATTTACCTACTTTCTTGGGCCAGTTATTGATTTTCTATTTTTGGCAAAATTCTATCCAGTAATCTAGGATCTTGAAACTGTTTGTAAAGGGATATAAAGCCCAAAACATTTGATGAACAAAGGGTTTGATTTTGAGTTCTATAATCTACTGTTATTGTAAAAAGACACTTTCTTTAATATATTAAGCCTGCAAGCTTCTTTCATTTTTATTTCCAGACTCTCTTTTATCTTTGTCAATGCCTATGAGTTGAAATCATACTTTTGTCTATGTTTAATGGTCCCATGGTAACTGTCATCTTAATTTTGACTGTTAAGCAAGAATCATAAGAATCCTTTGCTATTTTGTTGACCCATCATATATATTCCCTATGTATGTTCTGGTTAATTGATTGGTTTTCTTATCCATTTGATTTACAAACCTATCTGATAATAGCTCTTGAAGGCCTTGTATTGCACGAATATAGATAGACTGTCTTGAGGATACAATCTAGTGATTTAAGATATTCATCTTGATCCAAACCCACACCCCTTATTGAGAAAATAGTTACAAAAAGGTTAAGTTACCAGGAATCTATGAGATACAACCTAGGAGAGTTTCCTGGAGTGATAACAAAGTCGACCCTAAAAAGAGGGTGCCAGATCTAGTATAAATAAGGCACCTAGGAGTTAATTTGTGATATAAACTCAAGTGATTTTTATCTAAGGTAATGAAGGCGATCTGTGGGGAATTTGAGAGGGAAGATGAAGTGAAGAAAGGAGAAATTCCAAGGGAAGATGCGGTCTTGTGATGATTTGTTCTGAGGTATGTTATTTAAAGGTCATCTTACTCTTTTTGCTATAACTTTGTTTATAGAATGACTTAGATAGATAACCTTGGAGGATGTTGATAATAAATAATAAGGTAGATGTGATAAAATGTTCATCTTTTGGATCATTGTACGTTTGGATATACAATATGTGGAAGATAGGGTTTTTTACTAGTCTTGTAACTAGTCTCAAACAGGTGTTCTGGGTAAAACAATCACAACTTATTCATAGAGGATCCAAATTATGTGAGACAAATTGCATTGGAAAGAGTATAGTTTGGAGTATCATTTGTGTGAGTTTCAAAATCATTTATCAAATATTAAGTGTGTGGCAGGATGTACAAGTTTTCTATCTAGAATAGGCCAAAATTCAGCAAGGCTTTCCATTTTCTCTATAACTCCTTTTCAGGGACGAGTCAAGGAGTGAAACTTGGAGGAATTTTAGATAATATATTGAAGAATATTGGGTACAAGTTTCATAACATTATTCGTTATAGTTATAGATTTATACTTTTTAGAACTTAGGGTTTGTAACTAATCCATAAACTAGTCCCAAATAGGTGTTTGAGATAAACTTAATAAGTGATGTTTTGGAACATATACTTGGTACATGGTTGAGGTATATCTTGGAAACTTTGGTACATGGTTTGAGGCATGTTTTGGTATATATTTCATGTTTTGGTACATTCTTGAGGAATATCTTTGGTACATGGTTTATGGATGTTATGGCTCATATATCTTGGCACATGATTTGATGCATATCTTGTTGATGT